>JAOPUL010002961.1:28368263-28378415 GCA_027564515.1 Octopus rubescens
TTGAACTCAGAACGTAAAGTCGGAAAAATTGCCGCTAAGCATTTCTCCCGGCGCGATAACGATACTGCCAGCTCGCCACCTGATGAGTTGTATAATTAAACCCAGTTGCAACACAAGACCGTTTCAGCATGTTACTATACTCATAATAAAGTAATCTGTGTGGCGGTACAATACAAATAAAAGGATAATAGTAGTTCTAACGATGAATTGCAATTAAAGCATCAAAGTGGAACAACTGAAATATGCTAAATTTTTCGAATAATTTATCTTTTGGTATTTTCCTTCTAACATAACTGAGGGCGTTTTAAATTAAATATTGTAACACAATAGCTGTAGTGTTCACGTACACGTGTCTGTTATCATGCGTCACATGTGTCTATACCATTTGTGTAAATGTCTTTGCCTATGGTCTCGCCTGTTAAACATGATCACCTGTAAATAAAACAGTTCATATGCCTGTGGAATCTGAATAGCCGGGCTAAAAGCAGTATTTTGTTTCTAAGGTTTGAATTTGCCTTTATTTCTTCTGTGGTGAATAAAATAGCTATAAATTATTTAGAAATATCAATTTAATTATCGAAATCCCATGTCATTAGTCTTATACCAGTAAGAAATCGATATCATCCACAAAAATCAGTATTATAACTAAAAAATGTGTGAGTCTTTGCGAGCTCAAAATAAGCTCCAGAAGAAAGGCAACTCCGTTGTTCAATTTGAACTCCAAGATATAATTAATTAACTTCAATGGCACCCCTAACGATTTTGAGAAATCACTTCTTGTTAAAAGTGGAGAGCCTTTATTTTTTATAAATAGAAACCAATATTTTTATCCGAGATGAAAAAGTTCATATCCTGAGAATGAAATGTTTTCTAAAGCTCAATAAATAACAATCTGATGTTTTCTGTTTTGCATCATATCTGTAACAGCGAAAATTTGGAGTTTATTGGGTTTGATGTGTGGAAACATTCCTCTGGTAACGAGAACCAGAAACCATTTAAGAAATGTTAGAATGTTAATCAACTGGATTCCAAAATAACAAATTCATGTTGAAATAAGAAAATATTTCGAAAAGAATTCCTTTCTGATGGTTTGTTTTTGATGCAAGATTTAAAATAGAACAGCAGAAACGTCCCAAATTTACTGAAGAAATACGGTTAGGAATTTGCTAACAGCATATCTAAAGGATCTGAAAACAATATCCATTATAGAATTACAGATGAGGTATGCATCAGTTCTGATATTGATAAAGGCCGCATTTTATAATATTTAAAACTAATCTTCCTAACAGTAACCCTTCTCTGCCATTAGAGTATCTTTTAGACGATCTTCGAAGAGTAATCCAGCAGCTCATCAATTTCAATTCACTTCAGTTCTCACATCATGCGACTCTCTAGATATTTCATTTATAATTTCTATCTAACAGACATGGCCGTAGGATCAATTCAATGGTTCTAGCAATAAACAGGACACAGCATCAATCACAAGATACACATTTGACTGTATATATTCTTCACTGTCATATACATAAATTTATATGGCAGTGCCATATACATTTACCCAATATTTAAACATAATAATTTACCCATTATTCAAACATAAATTGAAACATTCTTATTCGCAAAAATAGTTGCAAATGCTGAGAAACGGTTCCTAACATTCTCTTGTTTTATTGTTTACACTTAATTAAAAATGGTGGATCAAACTAAACGTGAACAAAATTAGGCATTTAAAAATGCTAGTATAAAGAATTATGAGATGATAAAACAGTTGAGAAAAGTCTAAGAGCTATGGTGAAAGCAGAGGTTGGCCTTTTTGAATTGAAAAGTATCAATAAATATAACAATTAGCCGGTAAACTTTCAATAACCAAAACCTAAAACATATTATTTTATGATAAAATGAATAATGGGTATATATATATATGCTGCACCCGGTAATTGTTTATTGTGGCTTCTTTCTTGCTCGATCAATGTAAGAAGTTCCAAATCAGACTTGGAAAAACCCTGTGAATGGTTTTAGCTGACATTTTGTTGTGAAATTATATAATTGGAAGAGATAGATTTATAGAAAATAGTTATGAAGCGATTGATGGATATCATTGAGCTGGAATGGTAAAACGGTCAAATAACTTACAATAAATTTTAAATATTTTACTCAAACGATTACTTAGCTTAACAAACAATCTCAAAATGTTGATATTTAAGTTGAAATATGTAAGGGGGATAGATTCGCCAAAGTATTCAAAATAATTCTGTATAATACTATAAACTTTTATTCGTAAAGATAAGACAAAAAAATATCCGATTATTCAGCGGAAAGAGCAATTAGATACTGTTCCACCTTAACACAGTATTTCTACTCTCTCATTTCTAGAAATATACTATAACTTGATTTTTTTTTGTATCATTGTAATTATACTTAGAATAGTGATTATCTAAAAATAGTATTAGTATCAGGAACAACTCTAGTTCCAAATATAGCTGATAAGTATTTGTTATCATTTACAGAACTAGGTAAATGTTAGTAGTTTAACAAATACAGTGATTTGAAGAGAACCATATGTTATATATTTCCTCTTCGTGATTTGAACTAAGGCGAGAACGTGTATACATTTTCGGTTTAGTATTGTAAATATACGATAATTGAAAAACTCCATGGATATCAGTTACAATTTGTTATAGTCAGACGTCCTGGAGCATATGAAATGGAAGAAATATCAACCGAGTGTGGAAGGGCGCCATATTGTGAGGCAATGCATAATTTTTCTCAGCTCCTAAGTTAGGAATTTAAATTATTAACATAGAGAGAGAGAGAAGAGAGAGAGAGAGAGAGAGAGAGAGATCAGTGATGGTAACTAATATGTCTGCCTCTTTGTCGCCATACTCAGACATACTCATGGAAAACACACAAAAACATAGATACACCACATACACGCAAATATACATATATGCACATGTATATGTGTGTGTATGTGTGTGTGCGTGTGGGGGGGCGTGTATGTATATATGCGCGTTTGTGTATGTCATTATTCAGTTTTATTTGCCGGTTTCTAATCTAGATCCAAGACTCCCTCATTGGAATTTCAACAACATCAACAGGGTATTTTTGCATGTATGTGTGTTTATGTGCAGTATTTGGTGTCAGTGTGTGTGCAGATTTGTCTGTTTTGTTTTATGTATGTAATCTCATGCATATAGTTGCATGTCTAGACATGCGCATATATACTTAAATGATAAACTTCTGGAAAGTTTTACAAATTTTTACAGTCCAGGTGATGGCTTGGGTCTGTAATCTTCGAATCAGCTTTCTCCTTTCTGGTTTTGAGAAGTCAAATATCACAATATCCAATGCCCCAATAATTACAGGTATAATTTGGGTAAAGTAACTGTAGATTTCTCTATAGGTATTTCCTTTTTCACTGATCTTTAGCTTTATATTAACATCTGCCGGTCAGCTGATTTCTACTACTGTACAAAGGTTCTCTACTTGACTCAAATCACTATGTCAGGTCTATTATGTTTACATTTTATTGAGGGTTTCACCAGCACTCATTATGAGTGGCTATGGCCTCTACCATAGTGTGGGTTCTTATTTTTTTGGCCTCAGGGATATCCTTCTGACGGACCTCATTATACAGTGTGCTGGCTATAGCATCATGTCTCATCGGTAGATAATACCGCGATCGCATGTTTGGACAACCGTTTATAATGTGGGTCATATCTTCGGTGATAGCTCTACAAAGTCGGCATCGGTTATGATATTTTGGTGTTTTCCCTACCTCTCTATCCTGTTCCTGGATTGCAAGTGCATATCCTTCAAAGTGAGAGTTTGTTTGTCCATGATAGACAACTTTGATTATCAATGTTAGTATCATCCCGGAGCTTTCTGCTAACATATCCATGCATGGTCTTCTGCTGATTTACGCTAATCCTTTCGTCTGATGATATGTTGTGGTACAGTCGTGCGACTTCTTTGGGCATGTATCCAAGGACAGGGAACGCTGCTCAAACTTGGTCAATGGACGCCCTTCGACACTTGGTGGTTAAAAGATGTTGCCGAAAGGATATGATACGACATTCAAGGGCAGTCTGGATCGATGTTAAGCCTCTGCACTCTTGTTTTCGCTTTAGGTAGAGGCGGCCTACGTCACTGTTTTGTACTGTGTACGTGTGCTGATTAGTATCCTCCGGGTTTTCAATTCAATGGCTCGGATCTCATCAAGCGTCCAATCAAGTGGCCCGAATGTTGGTATGAGCACTAGTACTGCAAACACGTTTTATTGAATGTAGAGAGTTCCGGGGTCCATATTTTCTTTATCCGGCTGTAATATTCTTTTGTGACACGTGTCTTGTAATATAAGTGCCATCGTAAGATATGTTTTCATCTACCCCTGTATGTATGTATGTGTGTGTGTGTGTGTGTGTGTGTGTGTGTGTGTACAGAATTTATCATTTAATATTGGAATATCGCATCATGTTTTTGTTTAGATGAGTTAATAACAGTAAGGAGCTGTCATATGTACCTTCTTCAACCACTGACATTCAGGAATAATATATTCCTAGCAGATGACAAGCAATACATATATACATCCTTAAATACATACAGATATACATATATATACAAATACATACAGGTATTCGGGCTAAATTTGACAGTTTACATTTTTATGTAAGAAAACACAATAACCCATCCAAAAATAAAAGTATTTTAAAAATTCGAAACTCAGGTAGATTATGGCTGGAAGATAACAGCCGTCCTCAGCTTCGTCTACGGCCTCAAGACTGCTCCGGAACCTGGTGCATGCGTGCTTAGCTCTGTCCCTGGGAAGACCTTCGAACATTTCTTAATCTTGGCGACCAGCTTCACCTTGATGTTGCAGGCAGAGTGGTTGGTCTCTTTCTTAACCGCACCCCTACGTAATAACCCATGAGATTACAATCGGAGGGATTAGGAGGCCAGAAATTGGTGCTGGTGGAGTCGTAGAAATTCTCTGGCAACTACTTCTGATTCTTCCCGGAAGTATGGCAAGGCCAAGATCAAGGAAGTGTTCAGAGATCTTCCCAAAGACACAGTTTGGAACTCGTGCGTCAGATTCCGGAGCTGTCTTGAAGCTGTGGTGGAGCTTATATATATATATATATATCTCCCGTATGCAGTCAGATGGAAAATCTTAGAACAACCAGGGAATTACATTAATGGGAGTAGACGATGCAGGCTTTGCCTGGCGGAAAGAGCCGGAATCCTTAAGAATTCGCTCGATCCGGGGACCTTTTCAAATACTCGGAAAGAGCTTTGCGGAAAATGCCCACAACTGGAGAGCTGACTTGATCCAACTTGAAGAGCCAGGCCGGATTTTCGTCCTTAGAATGGAGACGTTGTAAGGGTGATAACTTCTTTTGTTAACTGTCGAAATTAATTTTTATCGACCGGAGATAAAAAGCAGTTAAAGGCTAGAGCCAATTGAGTCTGACGAGTCGCCTATACGGCCAAGCGTTTTATAGGTAGGTGCGAAACTAATGGTCACTCTCTGACCGGCCTTAACGGTTTACTGAAAAATACATTACTGTTCTAATATCCTTTAGAGTGTGTTTCTTCTTCGGATATATGATCCACTGACGATTCATTGCACACCACGGATTCAGAGTGCCTTACAACAGTCCCCACGTGGTTTGTGTTCGATAGCTGTACCGTCGTTCATGCGCTTCTACATATACACAAAAGCAACTGTCTCTCGGAAACTATGGAACTTTTTGACCTCAATTACTCGACAAAGAACGTTCCAACGCCTTCTAACGAACTTTACACCAGGATGCTTCTCGAGAAAATCATCGACGTAATTAGGCGGATGAGGTGGAAGGTATTCTTCTACGACCAGGCCACATCACCCTCAAAAACCAATACGAACGGCATCAAGTCGAGGAGATTCCCATCCAGGATCAAAGACCTTGAGTAAGCACATATTAAAGATAATAAGCGAAGTGGTTTCATGGTTTTAAACCAACCGGGATAGAGGTAGGATAAGATTTACCCAGTCCGATATAGTCGATTTTTACCCGTCTGTATCGAAGGACATACTGGTTAAAGCGCTTACCTTCGCTAGAGGCTTCACTGAGATCAACGATAGAGACATCGAAGTCATTATGCACACCAGGAAAACGGTGCTATTTAATAAATAGATAGATAATGTCTAATTGTTGAGATTACATAAGAACGTAAACACTTTCTATGCTATAATTGTGTGGAAAAAAGAGAGAGGGGATCTCTTGAGAACTATTTCACGGTGTTGACGGCCTCTTAGCGAAGGCATACTCGGCTCCTTTCCCTAATTGATAGCACAGATTAGCTGCGATAAAAGTAGTCGTAAATTAAGCTAGCATATTAATAGATAGCCTAATTTGCAAGTTTGTAATTCTGATGACTTGTCATTAATTAAATAATATCTATGTTAAGCGCAGCACACCGTGTTATACAAACATATACCGTCTAATCATGTTTGTATTTTGAAAATATCTAAAACGCTAAAATGATAAATGCAGTAATATCTACAATAATGTATGTTAGTATAACCAAGAAGTTGCTACCTGGATCTGCCTTCTCAATGTTCTTATTCGTAATCTAATACTTTACTTGCGATGGTTTCCAAACGTATGAACAACAAACATTAATTCACCATTCATTCATTTCTCTCCAACACATTATAACTTGTTGCATTAAAGTGCAAATGATTAACAAATGAATGGATGATTATTATAAATCTAAAGTCTATGGAATCTGCCAGAATAAAGTTTTCCTATAGAAGTAATAAACAAGAATTTATTACCGAAAAAGTATTGATATGTCATGTTTTGGGGAGGCCTAAAGTTCTTTAAACCAAACACATCGGTTTACCAACTTAAAAGATAAACTGGATCAAGTCAATGGCACTTTTTCTACTTCAGTTTATTTCTTAATAACAAAAACATCAAAGCAATACTGTATATGAGTATCGATATTGCTTACCAATTAAAGGACACGTGTTATTTAGTTCTTTAGTTTGTTTTAGACATCACGGTCATGGTTATGATGGACATATATTTGGTTCTGATCTACATTTTATCCGTATTCAAATGAGGGACTCTGTATGGAATGGAATCCCTTTCCTTGTTGGAAATATCAGCTACACATGCAGTCCTGGATAAACACAATGATATGTCAATGCTAGAATGTTTTTGATCATAGTTGTGCTCAACGTGGTATGACCTGCGGTTAAACAACAATAGCAAATCTTTAAGTTGGAACGTTACATTTTAATGGCCATCGTTATCACCAGCAACATCAATGCCATCCTTCTTGTAGTCATCATCGTCGTAAACAGCCTCCATTTTCCTTTCTCCTCTTCAGCCTCCTCCTTCTCTTCAACACTTGTAAACTACAAAGCACTGCAATAGTGAGTTGTTATTATAGAGACTTATACTGAGTGGGGTTGTTACACTCTATCGAAAATGGTCATTGATTGCTTTATCAAATAAAGGTTAGAAAGCATTTTAAACTATAATATAAAGGATGATTCAGAAGTTCCTTTAGCATTTAAATGATGTATAAAATTAAAATGCTAAAGGGGCTTTTAATCACCCTGTACATTTATTTTCTTTAAACAGTAGGATGTGAACAGCTGTATTAGAAGAGAGTACCTGTCTATTTGTACTCTTACCTGTATATCTTCCTGCATGTATTTCTGGTTGTTTCAATATGTTAAGTTATCTGTTCGTCTGTCTGTTTTGTTTTGTTTTTTTATATCAACATATGCATCTGTAATTTCGTTTTAGCTACTTTGCTAAAAATATCATTAAATTATATGTGAAATAAAATTCGCAGATCTTCAGCAAGTATTTCATTTTGAAATATGTCCCGTTTTAATAAAATATATTTTCTTCGTAAGTACTTGTTTGTTTGCGTAGATACTATTGGTTAACTTTTCATGCTTAAATCGATGTTAGAATTGTCTATAGCTGATTAAACATTTGTAATTGCGGCTAGAACAACGAGAATTCCCGCAATCAGCACGTAATCATTATTCTCTTAAACAACTACCTTCTCTGTTTGATCACCTTTTGGACTTCCCCCTACTTTCTTGTTTATCTATTCATTGCAGTGTAAATACTAGAATTAATATTCATACCTGTTAAAACGCACTCTATTTTCAGCAGCTTTGTTGCATTTAGTCTTTTATTTAGAATTCATCTTTAAGATTTAAAAATTTTATTTAAAATGTTTCCGCAAATCTACCATTTTACTTCTTCGTATTCAGATTTATATTTTTCTATAGAAATTCACTAAAGGAAATTAATACAATGATCATCATATCTTTGACACTTTACCTTATATTCTTCTTTTACCTGACTTTCTATCTACTTATATTCCACCACTCTCAAACATATGTTCAATATATCTTTTAGTTAATTATATTTACTTCCTAAATCTAATCAATATCATCTTCCCTCTCAGTCTTCACTTTCTTATTTCATTCATATAACACTTTTACTGCTTTTCAAAACTTCTTTTCATAACCATAAATGCATTTTAACAATATCTTAACATATTTTTCTTCATAATGTTCTAGTTTTTCATTCAAAACTCTATCGATTTATCTATCTGTCAGTTTGTTTATCAAGCTATGGGGAAAATATGTGAGGCAATCTTTTTTTCTCTTATATACTATATCTCGTATGTATATAGCCATATATCAACAACGTACTAAGGTTTCTTGATGCCTGTGAATGTAGTTCCTCGCCTGTGGATTTCTCTTTACATTATTTAGGATAATTTCAAGTTACATATCGTGAAAGACAGCGGAGGGATACCTGAGAAACTAATTGTAATTTGTCTTTCATATTTGTGTGCCACAGTTGCTTGGACCTACACAATTGCAGCCTATGGAATATATGCAAATGTTGAGCAATTCAACAACAACAAAAACAATCTCAAAATGTGCAACTTATATGAACTTTATTGTGACACAAATGGAGTCAATCGTAGTGGACGGATGCAAATCAGTAAGACTTAATTGAATTAAACTTTTCAGAATGTCGTATTTTTATCGCTGTATCTCATTCAAGAATTATCACCCCTTGCTTATAGCTGTAAATATCATTTAATTTAACTTGACAACAAACACAATCCTCTTAGCATTAAGCAGTTGTTTTATCATTGTCGTCGTCCTCAACCTCCTCATCATCGTCATCATCGTCATCGTCATCATCGTCATCATCATCATCATCATCATTATTACTATTATTATTATTATTATTAAATTGTTAGTTCACAAACACTACAAAACAAAATACACTTGCCGTTGCCGTTTTACGCCACTGAACTCATTGATTATATGTTTACTTAATGCACACATATTCCTCTCCCACCTAAATAAAAAAAAATCATTTTAAAAAATCGAAAAGCAATGAGCCAAGAAAAGGATCTCTACACAGGTGTTTCACTTGCTAGATGTAGTAAACAAATCATTCTCAAATTACATTCCTACCATCTTAAAAACAAAAACGAAACACACACTAGATATCGGAATTCTAAATAACCCTAAATAACCAGGATTGTTACGGCTGATGAGCCTTTCATCATAAGTCTGTTCGTATAAAGTTGACCAGCAGCTGAACAAAACCGAAATAGCACATGTGTACAAATTATTGTAAACAATACGTTTGCTTTGTTGATTGTAGTAATAATAATGCCATTTCAGTAGACATATGAATGAACATTAGTAAACATCATTAAATACAAGTGAACTCTAGCGAGCACTAAATAACAACGATAAACACTAATGAACACTGTCGAGATTTAATTTGTATTTTTTGACAAGGTAAAGAGTTTATCTTTATTTTTCTTCTTACTTGTTTCAGTCAATTGACTCAGGCCAAGCTGGGGCACCACCTTGAAGGGTTTTAGTCGAACAAATCGACCCCAGAACTTATTTGCTTAAGCCTAATATTTATTTTATCGGTCTCGTTTTCCGAACCGCTAGCCAACGGGGACGTAAACACACCAATACCGGTTGTCAACGGTGTTGTGGGACAAAGATATACAAACACACGCACACACGCACACACGCACACACACACACACACACACACACACACACACACACACACACACACACACACA
>JAOPUL010002961.1:28561385-28572351 GCA_027564515.1 Octopus rubescens
ATGTATGTATGTATGTATGTATGTATGTATGTATGTATGTATGTATGTATGTATGTATGTATGTATGTATGTTTTACATATCAAGCCCAAGCGTGTTTATTTGTATCACTATCTCCATATCAGCTCACTTGGATTCCTCTTATAGTTAGCCTTTACTTCGTGGACTTAGTCCTCTGTAGAGATCTCAGTGTGTAAGTTCAAATCATTTGAGCACTACTACGTGTCTTCTATATTAAGTATTTCTGGATCTCACTTGTTGACTCTCTCTCCCTCTCTCTTTCTCTCTCTCTCTCTATCTCTCTCTCTATATATATATATGTGTATATGTATGTATATATATACACACACACACATACATACACACACACACATATACAGAGTAAGTTTCATATATCATATATATATAATCTTGTAAAGAAAAGCTTATAGTATTTATTTCACTGAGCCTATGAGCATCGTAGTCGGAATTAAGGAACCTTTGTATAACATGTGTCATGTGTGTGTATGCGTGTGTCTAATTTTATATGTCTGTGTACATGGCTGCATGAACTTTATTCGATTAATACCATAGTTATCACAGAGTTCATAGTTTCATTTTATACGCATTTGGGGCTATATTTTGTGTGTAGAAATAAGTAGAAATTTGTACCCAAATCGGATATTATCTTTTGATGATTTTGAAAAGAGTAAATATAATGAACTGTAGACAAATAAAAAGAGAGAACTAACTTAGATGATACTTTGTAAACGAGATATGCCATGCTTTATTGTTAGTCAAGTCAGAGGGGTAGTGAGGTGTAAATGATGGATATAATAGAGTAATCTATGTGTATAAACGAAAGTATCAGGCAACAAAAGTTGTTTGAATATACAGATCAGGTAAACTAGTTTAAATGTATTTTAGATGTTGTTTTTATTTATTATAGTAAAAAATGTATACATACATTAAACTCACGCTATCGTATCTGTATATAGTTTGTATCCTTCCCAGTAATATTCGAAGTGTGGGAATAACAATACAAATGAGTGTGAACAAATTTTAAAACGTTTAATTATATAAATAAAATCTATCAATAAATGTGCAACTGGCTATATATTAAATGGAAGATTCATAGCAAGAGAAAAGGTGGCTGTCTTATGAATAACATCTATACACATTAATATACAAACAAAACAAAACGCACGCGCCCATACGCGCTGATGTCGTGGGCGACAACATTGCTTTTATCAAACTCCTCCAAGGTTGCTCATAAATCTGAAACTTTTCAAAGATGAGTTATAAGTCAAGTGAGGATGGGATTTTTTAATTAACTTCAATTAAGTATGAATCACGTCCAACAAAGACTTCTTTCGAAAACGTTATTCTGTAATCTTCAGCTACATGTAGGAGATATTGTAGCTGCTCCTAAGTTTCTGTCCTGACATTTTTTTTAAATGAATGATTGAATAAGTGCAAATCATCAGCATGGTCATTGTTTAGATTAGGAGATGAAAGTATTTCCTATTTTCCCAAGTAAAGAAGGAGGTATGCGTCTAAAAACAAAGTAGCTATTTCCAACATTAAGATTTTTCGGATAGATCATCAATACAGCGTTTTGTTGAATTCGAATGAACATTAAACATTTATTAAGAATGGTTTTATCATTAATACTTTTTCATGTATTGACACTGATTGCTGATAGAGAGCGAGTGTAGTATTTATTTCGGAAAGTTGCCAACGATGTCGACTGAAAGATACAATCCTGTACAATAAACAGCTGGTAGTCTGCTATTTCTTATTAGAATTCGAAAAAAGCTTTCAATATTGTTTGGGAGCAGCGCAGAAATAGCTTTTTTTGTTGTCGCAGAAAACTATAAAGTAATATAACACTTAGAAACAAAAAAATGCAAAAATATTTTCATCCTTCTCAATCTAGTTCTTGTAAAATCATAGATGTAGGTGAAATACGAGAAAATACCTTTGAATTTACTTTTAAAAAATCCATATTTTTGAAAAAATATATCCACCTTGCTCGATTTACTGCTCCTGAGGCAATAAATTTCATGTACTTGTCTTCCTTGCAAACTCAATCATGGAAAATGATTATAATTTCAATTAATTCTCTGTAGTCATCCCTTGAATGATTCTCTTTTTGAAGACTTTTTGATTAGTTTATTATCACAGCGGACTAAGGTTACTGTTCCAACGTCTTGATGCTAAAAAGTGCAGCAGGAACGGATGAATATGGAAATCATACAGGCCATATGAATTATTGTAATCATGTTACTGTGATCACTTTTATAAAAATTTCAATATATTAAACTATAAAATATAAAAAGAAATTGAAGTTTTATTTGTATATTTATCACATATAAAACTAAACTTAATTGTTACAGTTGAATAAGTTTTAAAATAAATTTAAATTAAATTAAAATTATAAAAAGCAGTTAATCATTAAGTCTAATAAAATAGTGAGTTTTATATATTTGATTTCTAAGTCTGGTGTTTTAAAAGCGCCATAATATTGTATGTGTGTGTGTGTGTGTGTGTGTGTGTGTGTGCGTGTGCGTGTGTGTGTTTACACACACACATATACATATATGGATTTCAATCGGTTACGACTTTGAGTACTGAGTTGATAGATCGACTGAGCTACTGACCCATTGAATTAGTCAGTAGATGGTTGGGTATTCCACAGTCATACATATTTTAACATAATTCTTAGGCGGAATCATCGTAATACAATGTTACAAGGCTAGATTTTTAAAATACAATCCAACCACTGAGCTTCCATGCAGTTTCCATCTACTCAGTTTCAATTACAAAGCTTGAGTCACTCAAAGCCTTGACAAAGGATGGTTTCCCCAAGATATCACGCAGTGGGATCGAACGTAGGACCTCATGTTCCTGATGCAAACTTCTTAAACATGCGCCCAAAAAAGGATAGAGAATTCAACACAATATAAAGTAATTATATTAATAAATATTACAAGATGGATGTAGTTTTTACGTAAAGTTTCACCATATGAATGACGTGATAATATCCAGAAATTATTATGAATCAAGAGGATTTTTCAGACAAAAGAAATATATATATCAAATTGCATATAACCATAATTTCAAATGACGGTTACATGACATTTAAAGTGATGGGATTGTGACAGAATGATTTTTCTAATGCATGATAATTCCTGGATATTACTAATATCACTCATCTGATGAAACTTTAAGTGGCAAGTTATATCCATTAGATACACTGTATTATTATATACTAATATAAATATGTGCGTGTATGTATATGTGTATGTATCTGTGTTTCTGTGTATCTATCTATCAACACTATCAAGATATTCCGAATTGGTTCAAAAATCAAAGAAGACATGAAGAAAATCTTTAAGATGATGTCATTTTGTTGGAGCTATTTCAGCTTGAGAGAGTGGGTGGAAAAATAGAGAAATTATTGTAATTGAAATGAAATGCTAGAGAAAGTAGACAAAGTCTAAAAAAAGTTAAACAACATATCAGAGCAAGAGATTGGCTGGCTAAATTTCATCGGAGTTTCTATGCACTCGAATGTCATCTGAACTAAATTCAAACATTACTCATATAATATAGAACATTTCCAAAATATTCTATATTATCTTGTTGTTTCTGTTGCTTTTGTTATCAACAATTGAAATTCGCAAGTTCAACCAATCTACTATATTGATTTTATGTCATTCAACATTAATATGCACTATATGGCCCGAACACCTGTGCTGTGTTTTGGGAGAAGAGATTTTTTCTTTCATTAAGAATTTAGTGATGATGGATAATCTTTTTCGGATAATTTATATAATAGTTAAAATATTTATACTTTAATATAGACAAAGAGAATATCTTTTTTCTTTGTCTATATTTTAATATATTCTTAACTGTTGCAGATTGCTTTGACTCTCTACCATGTCTAGCTACTGAAAGGAATTTGTTCGATAGCTGACTGAATCATGTGACTACACTTTTTGGGAGAGAGATTTAGATGTTTAGATTTTCTTCATGAAATTAAATAGAAAAATGTATAGTGACGCACAATAGTCAAGAAAACAATGTTATTTAATTATTTGATAGTTACTTCATTGGTCTCTCTGAAAATGAAGGGGATTTTTTTAATGAACCATAACATTCAACTTCGATGCCTGATTAATAATTGAAATGCAAGTCTAAGTATGTTTCGGTTTTATTACGACCATTCTCATTGAAGCATAGACTTAATGGTGATTGTCGAAATAGTTATGGAAGAATCACCGTCTAAATGTAGAAGAATATATATTAGTTAGCGTATCAACCTTGAGCATAGTTTAAACCCTGCTAATCCAAACATTATTCTACCAAATCTGTTTGATTGTAATATAATTGACCAGCTTATCGAAATATTTTTTATAAATTAATATATTGTGTGTAGGTCAAAAATTAGTTTAATAGAAAAGTGATAACATTGGAAGTTATAGATTAAAGTGATTTTTATGTTTTGATATTGTCTTGATAATAGTTTTTTCTTTGAGAGTTTTGACCTTGAGGATGTTGATAACTCTTTCATTAAGGATGGACTCCAAACATGTGTTACTTGCGGAGATGGCTCCGAATTACTAATGGAAAAATATCAAGCAAGTTTGACTACAAATAGTGAAAAATATAACAAATAACTTCTCTGGTCTATCAATCATTCGAATTGAAGAGTACTTTGAGTTGAAAACCCTTAGTAAAAATGGCACAAAATAGAAGCATATGGCCTATTAAACGTAAGGAAAATAAGAATAAAACTAAAATCCATCTCTAGTGTAGATATAACATTTCTCATTTACCTTAGATAAAATTTGTTTAAAGACAATATATAATTTGCATGTTAAATTACATTTGTCGGGCCATTAACCTCATCTATGAGACATAAATCTGAATGTATTTATTAGAAAATAAGTGTTTTTCAAACATATTTTTTTCAATGGAAGTAACACCAGAGTCATACATTAAAATGCTCAATAATTGTACTTTACATTTTCCAATGTTCTCATTGTATTAGTGATTAGTGCTGCAACGCCTCTAGATACTGTCAGTCCTTGGCTTGAAAAACTTCCGTTCATATTATTCATGGTACATCAAAAAGAAATTACTACTGAAAGTACTTTACACTATCATTTCTTAACAAATACCCAGTTTGTAAATATCTAGATACCTTAAAAATTTTTTAGAAAAATATAATATATTTTGATAGTATTTTGTTATGTTATTTATATTTTTGTTCTGTTTGGTTTAATTAATTATTAACCAAAATAGCCTAACCACAACCTCAAATGTAATTAATTCTAAATCTAGCAAAGAGAAGGGAATGAAAATGAAGGAAACAATATATTATGGAATGATAGTATAAAAGACAGGAAGAGAATGAAATAGAACAAAACTGACTTCAAATGAAATGGCAAAACACATTGAAGATACTCATGAATTTCAAGAGTTCTCATTAATAAATCCTTCTTGTGGAAGCTGTTCCAGTCCCAGTCTTCTCCTTTATTATGTCTTCTACGTCTCTTACACAAGCTATCTCATACCATCTTCTATGCGCTTTTACGCAATGCCTTAACTTTTCTCATTTTCCCTCGTTATTTCTCAGCTCAACATTTTCATTCGTTATCGTTTTTAGTCGCTTTCTATTTTGCTTCCTCTTTCTTTCTTTCTCTCTCTCTCTCTTTCTCTCTCTCTCTCTCTCTCACACACACACACACACACACACATACACTTTATGTTTATGAATTATTTACAACAATTTTATATACATGACAATACTATTTTTAGTGTGTACTAAACATCAAGCTATATTTTTTTACTGACTGAAAACAAGTAAAGTAGATTTCATTCATTGTTAAAAACCTTCAACTCTTTATGGTAATTGTATCATTAATAGGAAAGTTGAATAACTATAAAATATAATAACTCAATTATTTTAATGTTGCTTCGCTAATTTCGCGCAAAGTTAGGTCGTAGCTCTGTAAGTGACCTGTTACATACAATATGTAGTGTTCTAAATAGACAATCGCTCTATAAAGCAATGTAGCAACTTTGGCTAACAAACACAATTATACATTATTGTCTTTAAAATATGCATAAAATAAAAAAAAGCATTGACTCATAAAGCAATTATTTATTTACTTATTTAGTATTCGCCAGTGGTTGTTAGCTCCAGGCTGGCATCACTGAACTGAACCTACGACCAAAGACATCGTCTCGACTATTTTGTCTTGAATAGTCTATTACAGAATACATTATCTAATGTACTTTTTTTTTATTTTACAACGTTTTGGGGCCACAGCTGGTTTATTTGGTAGGTTGTGTCATATGATATTGTTGAAACTGCATCACACAGACAAGATTTCCTCTTCATGAAGAAATACTTCAGCCTTTATCGGTTTCAGATCTCCTAGACAGCTCAAGTAAGACCTTCTCTGAAGTATTGCTCACATTTATGTGATGACACTGATGTCCAGAAGAAGGACATTCGATTGATTGGCAACGATTCAATAAGCACACGCTTTTTCACTCACCCACCCCATCCACCCCCCCTCTCTCTCTCTCTCTCTCTTTCTTTCTCTCTGTCTCTTTCTCTCTCTCTGTCTCTTTCTCTACTACTACTACTACAACGTCCTCTGTTTCACTGTCCACCTAACCCACCCACCCTTTCTCCTTGCATCACCACCATTTTATATAATTTCCCCAAACCATGAGAAACACCACTTCCAGTCATTCCTCTTCAGGAGTGTAAACCTTGCTTTTTCTGTATTGACCAACGAGTTTCAAGATAAACATCAACCGGTATCAAAAGGAACAGTCTTGAATGACTTGCAACGGTCAAGGGCACCTGCTCCTCCACTGGTTAAATAAAATTGTCTTTTATTCTCTCTCTCCTTTCTTTTACTGTTACTATTTAAAGAACGACATTGTTAATCTACCACATTCATTCAATGTCAATGTTACAAATATCCAATGATTCGTTTGTAGCTATGGTAAATCACATTATGTGCGCATACAGGTGGTTAAGGGTTTAATATCCTGTTACTATTATATTTAACCTAATCATGCCTTAAACTGATGACAAAATATGCAAAATTTAGCTAGAACGTGAACAGAGAGAATAGCAATATATATGTACACATAAGTGCAACGCGTGTGCAAGTGTGTGTTGCTACAATTGTTTTCTCTGTTTTCATGGTGTTGGATCTGTACTCAATTTGAATTATATTTCGTTGAACTTTAAGATATTGTCAAGCTTCTCGCTAACTAGAAACATTTATCAGTTAACATCTACCACACCGACTCTGTTTTCAACATATACCTAGTTTTATATATAATAGTTCTCACTCTCGCTGTTCCAATTACATTCAACTTATTACTTCATTGTTATTCACATTTATTTATCGCTTTTATTAGTTATATATATGCCACCGTTTCAAAACATCTCTTTGTGCTCTGTTTGTCACTGTAATTGCGTCGGACAACTCGAAAGTCGAAGTGGTCCACATTATCCTAGAGGAATGTGAGCTATAATAGGAGCAAATATAAACATGGAAAAATCAGTGTGTTTGCAGTTTAAAATATGGAGAAGCAAGTCCATGATGAGCAGTATATGAAATGCTGTCAAGTCCCCACGGTTTTCAACTAGTCGGGAAATGCGATCGATTGAACTTCCGTGTTGTCATCCAGTAAATTTGTTGAACGGTAGGTGAGAGTGACGAACATCGTCCGGATGAATGAGCTTACACTTATAATGCACCTGTGTGCCACAGAACACAGCTGGGAGAGGACACTTAACCTTTGTACTCAAGGTAATTCTAGATTTGTGGGGTTCCGAGATTGGATCCAGTTTGCACTTCCGCCTTTCTTATATATGCCTGAACTGTGTATATTGTTGGCTTTTTTCATTTTGTTTGATTTCGATGTGACCCCCACTTTGTCTATTTTTTCTCTCTAATATCCATTTGATGAAATAGTAAATTAGAATTATTATTAATATTATTATTGTTGTTAATGTGGTGATCTGGCAGAATCATTAGCAAGCCTTTCATCCTTTCGGGGTGGATAAAATAAGTACCAGTTGAGTGCTAGGGTCGATGTAATTGACTTATTCCGATAGTGGGGTTAACTAGGTTAAGTCTCATTTGTGAAAAACAGTGGTTTTGAATTTGATGCAGAAAGTGGTCTATGTTTGTAGTGGTGAATAAAGGGGCGCTAAGAATGAGGCCTGGCTGCCAAGAAAGCGGTACCCGAAAATCTTTGGGAACCATTGATTTAAAATAAATGACTTGGGATCATATATTGTTTATAAGTGTTGTTATATATTACTTCCTACTAGTTTCCTATCCAACAACAAAACTGTCTCTCTGTGTCGTATGTCTTCAGAATGGAATTATAATTGAACTGTAATTGTCTTTTACTGTATTTATATTTTTGTTCTCTACTTTGTTTTAGTTTATTTTAATTAGTTACATTTTATTCCTACTTTTTTCTCTTATTTTACGTACTTAAATATTCTTCAGAACAGCTCGAGGAAAATAAAATAACATTTGACCTTATCAATCTTTACAATGTTTATTGTCTTTTAAACCCTCCCATCGATGCTTTTCATAAGTTACATTTTACTAACATTGCTTTTCTCGCTGTCGACTCAGCGAATATCCATTTAAACATTTTAAAACGCTGACTTATGAGTTGTATCAAAATCTCATATTGCTTTCTTTTCTAGTACGTCATTGTAGTTTCAAAATATGATTTATGTATTGACTTCTAATACTGACTGTAAGCAACGGAGAAGTTTAATGCATACCTCATATTCAATTTTTGTAAATATTGTCCGTGAAGAAAGCATTGAAAGACAGCACAACGAAAGATACGTTCGATTTATTATAATGAAGGAATTGCAGTGTTTCTCAAACCATATGAAATTTAGTTTGCTCTATTAATCAACAATTCCAGTAAGTACACCGAATATATTTTTCAATCAAAAGACATCAATATTCCCCTAATTCGATTGATTTTGTATAGTAATACGAACATAGTCAGAAGAAACTAAACCACCTTATATTTGATGTACAGTTCTTAGGAACTGTCTCAGATCAATGGATGACTTAGTGCCGTAGGTCTGCTTTCGTAAAATTAATAATAATTATGAAGAAACTGGAAGATGCTATATAGGCACAAATGTGGTTGTGTGGTTAAGAAAATCACTTCGAAACTATGTAGTTCGGCCTCACTGCCTAGTACCTTAGGCAATGTCTTCTACTACAGCCTTAGGTTAACTTATTACTTGAGGGTGAAATTCATCCTATCACCTACGATGCAGAGCAAAAACATTTCGTTCTAAATTTTCTTTAACATCGTTTCTCACCTATCGAAATCTTAAATTTGAAAAACAAGTAGAATTTCGAAGAAGACCTGGTAATATACATTCCATCAGAATTATAATGTCATATGGTAAGTGAATGTGCAGGCTGCAGCTTATTTTTATTTTTTCAGAGAACAAATACTATTAGTTTCACTTATAGCAATTAAACATTTGTCTCTGGAACTGGATGAAACATAAAGCAAATAACATCCCAGCTTTTGAAATTAGAGAATCCTTGATGAAACTCACTTCAGAAGATTTTTTTTTTTTTTTTAATGATCAGATTACCTGAAGTTACGATATTTGTCGGTAACACTATTTTCGCAATGGTCTTTGGTATCAACTTACGTTTTGTTATTCTCTAGAGTTCAAATTATTCAAACTTAGTTTCAAAGTATGGATGGGATGTTATATTGTTTAATAACTTACGTTATTATATTTCTTCTCAAAGGAACAGTGAGCGTAAATATAAAGAAATGAAAATAGGAACCATGTCACAGGTTCCACTTGTCAGAAAATTATTTAATATTCTTCGACTTCCTTTAAATAATAATTCTATGTTCATTGATTCTACAAAACCAAAAAAACTACCTGACCGTTTTTACGTATCCTATCCTACCTTCTGCTTCAATTATCATATGTGGCAAATATCAAAAACTATTTGTATGTTTTCATTCAGAACCAGAAAACAGTAGAAAGAAAATAGAAATGGTGGTTACCTCCATTACTAAATGTCTTCAATAACTTCAAACTATAATTTCAATTTCACAATCCATCTATTCAGTTCATGAGAACAAATAAAAACTACCCAGCATAAATATTGGTACCTATTACTCTTGTAAAACTTGATTTTCCATGCTAAGAAGTTTGATTATGATTGTTTCTGCTATTGTTGTTTGTCATTAAATATTCTGTTAGAAGGTGAATATAATTACTCTTCGGCAATCTTCAGTTTTCGAATAATAACAACACAATTATTTCTTCTAATTATCTCTTGTAATTCAAATGTCAAACATCCGACAACGTCTCTTAACTGTCTTATTTAATATTCGACATTTAGCAGATAAAGTTTGACCAAGTTGATGAACAATACACACACACACACACACATGTCTGAATGTCGATGAGCATGTCCGACTAACCTCAGTCTCCTCTATGTTACTTTTGAACAGACTTTTGAGAGGCTCCTATACACCTCTGAGTTATTCATCCTCAGTTTATATTGATTAATGCTCAGAGCCACGCTCAGCCTTTTCGTGTAGCACCCATCCACTTACTGAGTGAGTGTCTTGGTTAGTGTCCAAGTCTCATACCCGTACAATAGCACATACACACTAGAAGAGGGAGACCGAGGTTGACATATATTGATGCTATAAGGACAGACATTGGTATCTCGGAGATGCAGGACATGTCGGCGATGATGAAGGACGGAAACCGCTGCAGAGAACTAGACCATGGATCACGGGTGTGTGGTAAGAAACTTGCTTCCCAACCACATGGTTCTGGGTTCAATCCCACTGCGTGGCATCTTGGGCGAGTGTCTTCTACTATAGCCTCGGGCCGACCAAAGCCTTGTGAGT
>JAOPUL010002961.1:28622504-28636351 GCA_027564515.1 Octopus rubescens
ATAATAATAATAATAATAATAATAATAATATTAACAATAATAATAATAATAATAATAATAATAATAATAATAATAATAATAATAATGAGCACTCGCCTTGTGACTACTGCCAACGGTGCATGCGTGAAGGAGGCCACCTGTGTTGCTAAAACCATGCGACTTTATTCAATGGTGATAATAATAAACGCCAGTGGAATCAGTCACTTGATGTGATTATGCAGGCTGCATTTGACAGTGGCGAAAGCAAGCGAGGGGATAATTAAAAGATTTGGTCGGAGGCTAATTGTAATGTATTGTAATAGAGAAAATAAAGAAGATGTTTTAATAGAAAATACATTTTTTTTTGTTGCTGTTTTTTATATTTATATATATATTTTTTTTATTCTGAATATATTTCTTGGTTGTGGTTTGTTCAAATGACTCACTCGATAAATATTTAACATAATATTAATAACAGTTACTAACAAAGACATATTCTTGGTGGAGTCCGGTGAGGACGAGGTGGAAGAGTATATTAGTCGATTAAATCAACCCCAGTAATTGACTGGTACTTTATTTCATTGGTCCCAGGGCGGTGAATAAATGAAAGGTTAACTGTATATCTTAAAGTTACAATAATGGTTTCAAATTTTGGCACAAGGCTAGCAATTCTAAGAGGAGGGGGTAAGTCTTTAACAGGATACAAGATAGAAGGTAACTGAATGTAGGTTTGTATTGGTTGTAGGCAGCGTGTTAAAATAAGTTAGTTGATCTTGCTCTTGTTATATGATATATTTATTTCAGGTCATTCAAAACATGAAAGTTATGAATAACATAGTGGAGCCCTTATGCCTTTGTCGTTCTCCAGTGAATGTGGATTTGCCTGTAGTACACCACGTGGTCGTGGTCACACGTTGGAGAGCGAAACATCAACACGTCAGTCTCGGTCAAGAGTCTAGCCGCTACTAGTTATTTCGCGCGCTCTAACATAAACCCCAGTCTCTCTCTCTCTCTCTCCCTCTCTCTCTCTCTCTCTCTCTCTCGCTCTCCCTCTCTCTCTCTCTCTCTCTCTCCAAGAGACACGCATGCGCCGCCTTCACGTCCCAGTTCCGATTGGTAAGCAAAGGGAGACTACTCTGAGTCTCTTTTGTAAAACGGCCATTGTGGTTCTCGTCGTATATCCTACAAGACGATTCTATCGACCTCAGTTCTCAACGGGTAGTTATTTTATCGACCCCCGGAAAGGATGAAAAGCAAAGTAATCCTCGGCGGCATTTGAACACAGAATGTAAAGAGCCGGAAGAAATATCGTTAAGCATTTTGTCCGACGCACTAAAAATTCTACCAGCTCGCCGCCTTCCTTAAAAATACAAAAATAATAACCATTTCTAACATGGTTTCAAATTTTGGCACAAGGCCAGCAATTTCGGGGGAGAGGAGAAGTCGATTATATCGATCCCAGTGTTCAACTGGTGCTTTTTTTTTTTTTATCGATCTCGAAGGATGAACGGCAAAGTCGACCTCAGCGGAATTTGAAGGCAGAACATAAAGACGGACCAATTTGATCAAAACCAGATCTGTTTGATACTTTATTTTAACGACCCTGGAAAAAAAGAAAGGCCACGTTCGACTCCGATAGCATTTGAACGAAGAACGTGGAGGGCCGTAAGCAAAAAGCACAAGACGTTTCGTGCGTTGCTCAACCGTATCTGACAATTCACGGCATCAGTTTCTTATATAGGCTCAAGGTTTCAAGTTTGGTTGGATGATTATCACTCAAATTAACTCACACCCAATACTTCCAAAGAACTTTATTACATCGACCCCTGAAGGGTAAGAAAGCAAAGTGGTTTTCAGTGGGATCTGAACTCAGAAAGTAAAGCGCCGTAACAATGTACCGGAAGTAATTTAACCCGTTCGACTGATACTGCAAATTCACTATTCCATTGAGCTGTTTGTCAATCTACTGTTAGACAAAAACCCCAACATGCCGTTGCTGGCTTATCTATGTCAGTTATAGGCATGCTTTGCCCCAGCATGGCCGCAGTCTAATGACTGAAATTAGTAGAAGGTAAAATAAAATTACGAGCTAGTGTCGTCTTGAGCACACTGGGCATGCGCACAGTGAGCTTGAGGTTCTCGTCGTATATCCTACAAGACGATTATATCGATCACAGTTCTCAACGAATAGTTATTTTATCGATCCCTGAAGGGATGAAAAGCAAAGTAATCCTCGGCGGCATTTGAACTCCGTTTAGCATATTGTCCGACGCACTGAGGTCTCACAGGTGCAGGGGACCCAATTATAATCTAAGTATATTGTAGCTCACTGTCAATAAATAAATACTATAGGCCCCAGTGCATTGATTTGCCCGGGGGCCTCCAACGCTGCTAAGACGGCCCTGGTTAGAAGGGGTTGATGCCGCGGTCGGCTAATGAGATCTAGCCATCAACACTGAAACAGAATTTGAACCCAGGATGTAAAGAACCGGAAGAGACATGGCAAGGCATCTTGATGCTCGATTAATCTGCCGCTCTATTCTGATACTTTATTCATCGACCCTGAAAGGACAACAAGCAGAGTTAACCCGGCCTTTCCTGAACTCTTATAATAACTGAAAGGTTTGCTAATATATCTTTTTTCTTTTATCTTTTGTTTCAGTCATTAGACTTCGGCCATGCTGGGACACCGCTTTGAAGATTTTTATTGGTCGAATTAATCAACCCCCAGCACTTATTTTTTTTTGTTAAACCTGGTACTTATTCTATCGGTCTTCGCCTGCCGAACCACTAGGTTACGAGGGCGTAAACAAGGCCAAACATTTCGGGAGATGGGTCTAGTCGATTACATCGAACCCCAGTGTTTAACTGGTACTTATTTTATCGACCCCGAAAGGATGAAAGGTAAAGTCGACCTCAGCGGAATTTGAGCTCAGAACATAAAGACGGACGAAATGCTGCTAAGCATTTTGCCCGGCTTGCTAACGGTTCTGCCAGCTCACCGCCCTGAAACCTCTATATAATGATTTCTATACTGGGCACGGAGGCCCGAAATTTTGAGGGAGGGGAGTAGTCGATTACATCGACCCCAGTTCGTAACTGGTACTCACTTTAACGACCCCGGAAGGATGAAAGGCAAAGTCGACCTCGGCGGCATTTGAACTCAGAGCGTAAGGTCGGAAAAATTGCCGCTAAGCATTTTTCCCGGCGAGCTAATGATTCTGCCAGCTCGCAATTAATAATAATAAAATACTGCATGCATAACAATAAAATACCCTAAAGAAATTGCTAACACACCGAGGGATTTCGAACCCAAATCGCTGATACAATTTTCACTGTATTGATCACGTTCAAAAATGGCGCTGAACGCAGTTTAGTTGATAGCATTTTAAATGGTGGCTTTGATAGAGTATCATCCACCGGTTGCGGACCAGGCTGAGTATCGTATTCCTTCCTAAAATATGTCATTGTGTTTTTTCTATCTTTAACAATTTCATAAGTTGTTAAAGCTTCATTGAAACGTGTCTTTACCAAGCCATTTCACTTCTAGTCATGGTGCACTTCGCAGTTTTTCTCGAAGTATCAGCATTAGCAAGAAACAGTGTTATATTTTTATTTTTTATCTTTTATTTGTTTCAGTCATTAGACTGTGGCCATGCTGGGGCACCGCTTTGAAGAATATTAGACGACAAGCAGTGGTGGAGGACAAACACAAACAAAAAGTCACACACATGGATACATATACGACGGACTTCTTTCAGTTTCCGTCTGCCATATCCATTCACAAGACTTTGGTTGGCCTGGGGCTATGGTAGAAGATAGTGACCCGAGGTTCCACACAGTGAGACCGAACCCGGAACTATGTGGTTGGAAAGCAGACTTCTTACCACTCAGCCACACCTACGCCTATAAGTTTAAAAGCTTTATTTTTATATTATTTTTACAACACACTCGTATTCGTCTCCGTTTTTCTCTACCACTGTTACTCCGTTCCGGTGTTTTGCCAAACTTCAGTAGAAAGGGTTTTTTTTTCTTCTCCTTTCCTATCTACAATTAATTCCAAAATGCTATCTTCTGTAACTGCATCCAATCCAACCAACTTTGAAACCCCATTTAAGACTACAGCGCTCTTCTCCGCCTGCGTAAATTCTGCGTAAATAGCTTGTGTAAAACATCATTTTACTCCGCATTTAAGCAGTTTGTAGTATTCCTCTTCCAACGATATAATAGTAACCGGCATTTTAAAATACTAGGTAAACGACCAATCGTATTTGCTTTCAGTCAGTGGCTCAGAGGGAAAACACAGTTCGCCACTTTAAAGCATTCCAACAAGTAATACAGTTACTGTCACACCCTGATCCACCGGCTACAGAATAGATGTTGTGTTTGGAGGGATGGAAAACCCATTTATTTTAAACTTTGTTTGAAAGTCAAGATTTGAAGAGTGCTCAAGAGCGTTGTTCAACTGAAGATCATGGGTACGCAAATCATTCTCGATACAGAAGTTTAAATTGTTTGTGCACAAGAGAACAATTCCTGTGTGACCTACGCCTTTTTGCTTGACTCCCAATTGTAAATTATTTAACTCTTTCAATGCACAAGGTAAGTCGTAGAGCACAATGGCTCTACCACTTGACTCCCAAGCAGGAGTATTAGTCTAAATAGACATTACCTCTTCACAATTAGAGTTCTTTTTTCTGGTTGGAAGGACTCAATGCAAGGACTTTCGTACACAATGTTAGTATCTCCTCTATTTGTTCCACTAATTCACACAAGATTAATTCACGTCGTGCATAGTTTAGTAGCTTACTACATTGAGTGCCTTCATTTATCATCATTGCTGAAAAATTAGGACAGTACATGCGCATGCTTGGAGTAAAAACCTAGTCACTGAATTTCTAATAAATATTATCTCAAATATTATTGTCACCGAGTGCATGAATACCAGGAACGAATATATTCCTAGAATACACATAATCTCGCCACTCGTGACGACATGTCTATCTTCGACTGCTACTATCTCGAAGTAAAGGTGACTTCTGCATTCACTACTCATTGATTATAGTAGCTACCAAGATAAGTGTAATATGAACTGAGGGCGCGAAGAATATAAGTATTTCAAATGTTTCTTTTTTAAACTCCCGCAACAAGACGGAACATATTTAACTAAAGGGGATAAAAGACCCGTTGAGTTGATGATGACGCTGATTAATGATATATACAAAGCTTACTTACAACATAGTAAGTAACTGTCTCTTCATTTTAGTAAATAAACACGTGTTTATACTCGCTATCTACAACTGCTAAGCATTATCTCGACGATAAGAAGTTAAAATAAGACAAATGAATCAAATATGCTATCAATAGTTTGGGAATAGGTCATTGATATCCAGACGGCTATCAAGTATGTAGCGATATTTATATCACAAGCAAATAAATAAACAACTCTAATTCTCACAAAAACAAAACAAAAAAGTGGAAAACATATTAGAATTAGTGTTTGGAAATGTTAGGAAGAAAATGCTTCAGTATAACTTGATCATTCTTGAATAGAGGTTAAAAGCTGGCAGTAAGAAACCCTGGGATCAGAAGAGATTAGCCGAAAAACAAATAACAAGAAAGCTCTAGGAATATATTTTATTGTCTGCTACTGTCCTTTACCAGTTATTAACATATAAATATAACATGGTGGTTAGAATTGTTAGAAATACTGAAAAAACAGAACTGTTCACATGGTGAAGAACTCTTGACCGATTTCTTGTCAGAATTTCTAATATAAACCTGTCTGAACCAATCCTACCAAGGTCACTGTGATAATAACAATTTCATAAGTTGCTCATTACAGTATCCAAACTCCTTTATGGAAGGATTTTAGTGATGAACTTAGCAATTCCTAATCAACCCAAAAAACTGTGATATATGAACAGTGATGGCATAGAAATCTGTTTGTAGTTTAGCTGGCATTTGATTCTGAACCCCATTGGTAGATATATGCTAGGGGTTCGTCCATTGATTTAGTTGTCACTGATAGGATAAAGTATACTTCTAGGAGACAGTCTTTGTGATGCTGTTTATATTTAAAGCGAATATCCTTTTTGATAGGAAATCTGACGGAAGCATAACTGATTTAAAACACCACCAGATAACTTCTTTTTTTTTTGATGACCAGAAGATACGTATAAACTAGGTGCTTTCTTCTTACGTTGATGAGGAATAGAAGGTGACTAAATGATACATGAAAATATAGCCAGGAATATTATAACCGGATAAAAATGTTGGTTCTATGAGCTCTCTACAAATCAGTGACCCACAATGTGCTTGCTGTATCAGCAATCTTACCAATATTCTAGATGCAGGATCTATATTGATGTTAAAACTCCAGAACTGTTTCCACTCAACAATAAAGACATTGACCGTCTCTACAAGGTCATTGAGGTATAACATCGATTCAAACAACCTTTGAATTATTTCATCACATCTTTTCGACAATATCTACTAACCATCAAACATCGAGGTGCATCCTTGAGTTAAATCTGCAGCTACTAGTGTCATGAGAATTAGGAAGGCGTTCGGTGGAAAGTATTCTCTAAATAATGACTAGGAATACTCAGGCAGGGAATTTACACTGCTGCAATAAAACATCAAATGAAAGTCTTTCTGCTAATCCGCATTAAGCGAATGTTTTTGATGACCAGAAGATACGTATAGCTATGTTGTCGGAAAGCTTCAGAGTGAGGGTAACAGAGTTAACCAAAATAGCCTTAGACCATACTTTTGCAATTACATTAATAGGAAGCACCAACGAAATACCTGATAACAAAATGGATGACAATTATGTAGGCTGTGTGAAATTAACGCCAAAGAAGTGCCACACAGCATAAATAGCAATCCAAAAATGTAATTACGATATTGTTTGTTTTCTGAGTCACTTTTGTCTTGAGTACTTTTGGTTTACACTTCTCTAAACTTGCTAAAACTATGCCACTTTTCCCCCAGAAGTCATTCATATCATTCCCCTTTCCTCCTTTTTGTCATCAATTCATTGAATATTCTTAGAACCTGCATTAAATACTTTCTCCTTACGATGTTATTGTCTCTAGAAATATTTTGAAGTAGTTATAATGTAGTAGAATTCATAGAGGATTTGACAACTTATGTGAGATCATTGCCGAAAACACTGAATATTTTGCAGCTTGTTAAAACACCATGAAAGTTATATATTCTTAAATTACTCATCATGGGTGGGAGTAGAAATTTTTGTCTCTTTTTCAGTGTTGTTTTATCATAACAGCAATGCTGCCATGGAAACTAAAGCAAACATTAAAAAATTAATTCACCATCTAAAAGCATGGCAATGAATTATCTTTCTATGACATTGCATTCATTAAAGAATTAATTTGTAATGAACAGATTTTATTAGTTAAGAATATCATAAAATACATTCACGTTCTCCCCTTTACATTTTTTTATATTGAATCGATACGTAGTTCAAACAGTGACCATGGTTTCCGATTATGCCAAAAGAAGGAAGATCTGCAAGTCTTCTTATTAATACATATTAATAGTTTTCTACTGAAATGTTCGCGTTTCAGGTATTCAAATCTGAATGAATTGCAGTGAACTTTAAAACTAATCAAATCGAACAAATAAAAGAATTTTCCCGTGCGAAGAAAGTTAACTTTTATCAATGGCAATTTCACGTTAATTACACAAATAGAAATTATAAAGAGAGTAAAAGCATTCCTTTTCTTCTTACCTTTTAACTGCATCATGTGATTAGTAAATCATGACTTGATATAAATTATCGAAGAATTATTATCACCCAGATTAAATTTATTGTCATTATGTGATTTATTTTTCATCAAGCGTTTAAGAGAAGACTAAATTTGCTTTCTGGTTGTATGCGCGCACATCCATGTGATAATTATGTAGGAAAAAAAACGTTTGGATGATATAAAAATAGAAATCAATTCAAACACAATGATATATTTTGTGCGGTGGGGGGGGGGGGTACTATAAATTTAAATCAGCTAAAACCTTGTTGTTAATATCGGCTTCCAATGGCTTAAATACTTGTTCTCAGTCTACAATATTATAACCTACCATCTGATATCTCATTTACAGCATTATGATATACCATCTCGCTTTATCCATTGTCTTCTCTACAGTATTATGCTGTTTCAGATATTGTCAGTTGTTTCTCTCATGTTGTTTGTGCTTCAAACCAACTGCAAATCCTCCATTACCTTTCCAGTAGTAAATCGTTTCCATCACTCTTTCTTTCATTTGTCCTTCTCTATAAATATTTTTAACTATCAACCAAACTTTTTCTCCCTCCCCCCTCTCTCTCTCTCTCTCTCTCTCTCTCTCTTTGTTTATCTTTCTTTACACATTTATACATACATATATGTGTGTGTGTGTGTGTGTGTGAGAGAGAGAGGGTTTTTTTTATACCAAACGAGCTGTGAATCATACAGTAGAGTTCAAATATCCGTCTAGTGTCCGTCTAGATCAACCTCCTCTTCAGATGTGGAGAAAATAAAGATATATTGAAGTGAAGATGCATGGTCTAGTTGTTAGGGTGTTGGACTCATGATTGCAAGGTCATAGTCTCGATTTCCGGAACGTGCAGCGCGTCATGTTCTTGAACAAAAATATGACAGCAATACCGGGGGAGGGGGTCTTGTGACAGACTGGCGTCTTGTTCATTATAAATGAATTCTTTAATGAATGCAACTTCATAAAAAGATAACGTAATGCTATGCCTTTTAGGTAATCTCGGTCATGGAAACCGGGATAAGTTCCGGCCTAATGAACCTGAAGGTTCGTGACGGACCTAAAACTAAGAAGTATATATTTATCTCGATTATATCTTTAACGATAACAAACCGCTTCTCGTCATGAATAATTTCTTCACACACATTCAGTTTACCTTTGTTTTCCCACCGTCCTTATAATGGTCTTTAGATCAGTTTACTGCCATGTTGTCATCATTTTAGCAAGCGTTCACTTTTGAAGTTAATTTGATGGGAGCATTTCATTAGTACATCTATGATTAAAGTTTATACATCCTATTTAGGTAAGGGATATTATCCAGTTATATTTGTATGTAGATATGTATAATATACGTGAAATTTAACCAAATGGTTGCGTCATTTTGTTGATGATCCGTTAGCTAGAGGCCAATTATTAACTTAACTGCAGTCTATTACAGATACTTCTAAAAGTCGAGGACCGAAAGGAAAGGTAGAACCAGGCAAAATCTAAACTGAAAACGTCACTAAGCTCTGCTTTAGGCATTCTACTACTCACAACATAAAATATTAAATACTGTTGCGCTGTGTCAAGGCTAACGTTCTTTGAATAATCAAATGTTCATATTTTCTTAATTCCCATAAAACAATTCGACTGAACACTTTCGTGCATATTGTGTTGACGAAATTACTTTTATGTATAGTGTTCTAAAAAAGAATAAAGAACATATAGAATATTAATCACCACTAGTTGACAAATGTCGATTTGGCTATGCTATGTAAACATTTTTGAAATAGTTTTACAATAAATATTATTTCTAAAATAAAGCCTTAATTATTATATAATTAAGACTTTATCTCACGGGGTCAGTAAATAAGGTACTAGTCGATAATTCTCTCTCTCTCTCTTTCTCGCTCTCTCGCTCTATCGTTCTCTCTCTCTCTCTTTCTCTCTCACTCACTCTGTCGGTGTTTCTCTTTCTCTCTGGAAGAAACCGGCTGTAGTTTGGCCAGAAGTGCGATGGACTCTACCAGCTACCCAAGACCCGCTGCGTGTCACAATTAGTGCAATCGTAAGATAGGTGTTGTGAATGCTATATTAATGAGCCTGTACGCTCATTAATATAGTTTCATAATATATGAATGCGGATAGGAGCCTACTTCTTCGGTACACCATCCGTTCTCAGAATTGTGTATATAATGTTGTATTCAGGTGTATACAAAGATAACTAATAATGTGTATTTTAAAATCAATTTTATTATGAATTTGTGTAGCTTCTCTTTTCTTTCTTTTTGTTTATTTCATTTAATTTTATAGCAGCGGTAATTTACTAATATAAGAATAACATAAAGCGGCGAGTTGGCAGAATCGTTAGCGCGCCGGGCAAAATGCTTAGCGGCATTTCGTCTGTCTTTACATTCTGAGTTCAAATTGCGCCGAGGTTGATTTTGCCTTTCATTCTTTCGGGGTCGATAAAATAAGTACCACTTGAACACTGGGGTCAATGTAATCGACTTACCCCTCCCTTGAAATTGCTGGCATTGTGTCAACATTTGAAATCAATATAAGAATAACACATTAATAACGAGTTAATAAAGGAGTATTCTATGTGGAAATATTTTGTCTGAAAATTCTTGTAAGTCTGAGTTTCTTATAAGTCCTAGAAATCCTTTGGGTAAAGAGTAGTGCATTAACACAAGAAAGGGATTGTCAAGTTTACATAGAGAGATGAAATAAGCTGCTGAATTTTGGAGAGATATATAGATTTATTTCAAGATAGTAGGGGTAATGGATATAAAGATAATTATCAAAATAATTAACTCGAATATTAATGTCAGAATTAGCAACAATAATAATGATTTATATTTTACTAGGCTCAAAGCCAATTTTTCGATTGAATTGATTCTTGTATCGACTTTGATATGATAAAAGGTAAGGCAAATTATGGTGAGATTTTAATTCAAAGCAGTCGGACATCGGAGCATCAAACACTCAGATATATAGGTGGAAGAATTCGTGGCTTCCATTCAAATTTGAAACTGCCCACGGATAAAAGTCATCCCTGATCGAGCAGACCTATTGTCAGGGGAATTACAATCTAACCATCCCATCTTATTTTTCAGACATCGATAGTTTAAGAGCTAGAGTATGATTTGAACAAGCAATTCACACTCTAACATCTCATGTGTACCCAACAGTTCGACCATGTTCCCCACACGCTTTCTTTTCTATGTTAAAAATCCTTCTTGTTCGCCGCACTCCTAACAATATATACTTTTCTGCATATGATTCCACCATTCACTCTACTTCAACATTCAAAGAATATGCATCATCCAAGTGCAGCTTCAACATTGCGTGCTAGGCATACACTGGTTCCAACAATAATGACCATTGAAGAGGAGCCTGACAATCTCTTTCAACAATTATTAACATATGAAGTAAAGTGCTGTATCTTTTACTCCCTACTTTTGAATAACACAATTAAAGCCCTTAAAATCGATATAAATATCTCCGGTGAACAATTTTCTTATAATTTTCATGTGTAACGTTACCAAGAATACATTACAAAGGCACTGTTTCTCTTCGAGATATGAACAAAATTCAGCCCGAATCAGTTGATGACCCTCTACAAAGCTCAAGTACATCCCGTGTTGGAGCACTGTTCACATAAATAGAACGAGCTACTGTTTCAAACATAGATATTCCAGACCACATCATTAAGGTTATTGGATTAACTGACATTGATTTCCTCGCTCCCCAAAGTTATAATCACTTGCTCACAAATACATAGCTGCCTCTCGTTGCCGTTTCTATCACTACAGTAATACTCTCTGATCTTCTTATTAGCTGCATACCCTCTCTATATAGACCCTCCTGTCCTCTCTTCACACTTCACCCCCACTAATTCACATAGAAAAGAAAACCAGTTGTGTTTATCCTCAAATAAATCTATGTATCAGAGAATTCGGTAAATATGTTCCATATGCTCAATCTACTACAGTTTTATATTTTAACATTTTCTAAGTTGTGCTGGTTTGAGGTCAGTTTTAGTTTACCCGAGACTTAAGTTAATTCTTTGACAAACACCCGGGCACAGCAGGTCCAACTATTGACTCTCTCTAAATAGATTATTAGAGTCTTAGCATTACAAGAGTCAGACATTCACATATTTATTGACGGCAGTCATCTGCTGAACTGAAGCACAAAAAATTAAATTTTCTTCCCCCAAAATATATCTACTAAACTATAACTGGGAACAAAAATACCCGAACCAATTAGTAAGAATATGAAAGATTTTGACAAGGAATTTTCTATTAAGAGTTAAAGTAAATATCCATCCATCGTCTGTTACGTTTAATCTCACCCTGAACCAAATATACATTTCCTTTCTATTCCATTTAATTTTTGCGCATTTCTAGTTTTCGATTCTTGTTTTCCCCTACTTAACTTTTGACCTTTCTTCCATTTCTGAATAAAATATCTTATTTATTATTTTGTTTGTGCCAACTATAGAGTAAATTGGATTGTGCGTAAAATATTTTTCTTTCTTCTAGCGTTAGATGTAATGTTTTATCCACTGTTTCCAAGACTTCGTAGAAACAAGTCAAGGCGGTCCGGCTGACACCATAATTATGACTCAATTTCCATATTGATCCTTGATCAAAAACTTTGAGTAATTGAATACAATTGATTAGGCCTCTGTTAATTTCAAATATCGATTTTATCGACAAAACAGTATTTTTTTTAATTGTAGGACCAGTGAGATTTGGTGGCTGATAAATTGTTCTTCACTTTCAAAGAATATCCATCATTTCTATCATATTTATGGCTTCTGCCTTTTTTTTTTTTTCTTTTTTTCTCATGTCGATAAAATATTTTCACACTTTGAAAATGAATAAATATATTTTTTACAGCGTTTGTTTAGATTGTTTTCTTTTTCATATTTCTGGGGATATTTTTCTTTTACAAATTTCTTTGATAATTGGAAATAGTATAATTTCCGATCAGTGAAGTTATTATTATTGTTGTTGTTGCTGGTGAATCTGTTGTGTGATCATGGTGCAGATAATAATGAACGCATCATGGAAGTAATGATGATGATGATGATGATGATGATGAGGGGTAGAAGATGGGGAGAGTGAAAAGAGATAAAAGTTCTTGCTGCTGCTGCTACTGATAACGTTGATGGAGAGGTGGATGAGAGGGGAGGGAAAGAAGGAGGAGGAGGAGGAGGTGTGGAGAAGGGGAGGTGATGATGATGATGATGATGATATATAAATATTGTTTCTATTATTTATCAGTAGTGTAATTGTTGAACTATTCAAGAAAGAAACTGTGTTGATGTGAAGATGAAACTGTCAATCTAGTCACTCAGTTATTAATTTTCTTTTAGACGTTAGTATAGTTTCAGTATCAGTGTGGCTGCTCTGTGTTTTGATAATGTTGTTACAATTTCTCTGATGCCTTTACAAACAATAATTTTTTTAAATTGCAATTCTTACTATCACATATTTCCTACTGAGACCACTGCTTAGTTACTCTATCTCATCATAACGATGAGCAGGATTATTTCCCTTTAGAATTGATGCACTCTTTCTAAATATAGAGAGAAACCATTTATCAGTTAGAGTGGAATAATTTACCACAGAGGCTCGGTGAGGGAATGTAGCATCGCGTAGAGACGGACGAAATACCGAAATGCATTTTATCCGGAGTGCCAACGATTCTGCCAATAATAATAATAATAATCCTTTCTGCTATAGGCAGAAGGCCTAACCTTTTGAAGAAGGGGATAAGTCGTTTACATCGACCCCAAGGCTAAACTAATACTTATTTTATCGACCCCGAATGGATGAAAAACAAAGACGACCTCAGCGGAATTTGAACTCAGAACATAAAGATGGACGAAATACCGCTAATGATTGTTGTCCGGCGCGCTAACAATTCTGCCAGCTCGCCGCCTTAATAATAACAATAAGTTTAATAATAATGATAATAATAATAATAATAATAATAATAATAATAATAATAACTATAGAAATGAAAGGAAACGATAAGAAAGAACCAAACTGGAGGAAGAGAATACAAATGAAGCTGGAAAAGACACGGAAAGA
>JAOPUL010002961.1:28897119-28907674 GCA_027564515.1 Octopus rubescens
ACCACCATGTCCCTCTTCGTGTTACAGAGGTATTACTCCAACCACAGACTTGTTCTGTGGCCTGTAGTAGGTTGTTACGAAGGAACTTCCAGTTTTTCTCTAGGTCATATGTCTCTATTTCTTCCTCCTTGTTGTCGAAGGATATAAATAAAACAACAAATATGATTCCATCAACAGAAATATTTGAATAACCAAAAATCTATGATTATACATTTCAATATTTCAAGATTATAAATAAATAATTTAGAAGAAGAAAATGTAAAAGCAACCACTTAAGTGAGAAATCACATTCAGCAGCAAGTGTATAATATACTAAAATGATTCAGATACGAGTTCATATTTTGGAAATTAATACAATGTTTAATAAATAAGTATATCTGCTAAGGAGAAGTTGTAATGTTCATGCTTTTCTGAAGAGCATAAACAAAATAAGTTAACTAAGGTACATATAAAAACCAAGCTGATCAATTTTGGAGCAAAAATGTAAGCATCAGATGCCAATAGTCATATTTTTGACAAATCCAAAATGGCACAAGAAATTAGATCCCTAAACAAATTCATAAATGGATTACTGTTATGTCACATTCAAAACGTCCATTCTCATCTGGTTAAACAACATCCACACTGAATAATTCTTAGAAATGTGACTACTTCAAAATCCAAGAGCCATAAGAAACATATTGGAGACACAATAGTTTACTATTTGTAGTCAACATACTGTAATCCAGAGCAAGGCACATAATTCTACTTATTCCAGTGTGTTCAAGTGACAAAACAGATTTCATTGCCTAATTTACGGTTGAATGTTTAGTAGAGGTAAGGATCTCCAGTTTGAAAAGAAAAATCCAAAAAAGTCAATTGCTCCTAAAATGACCATCCCATCAATGTATGCAAGGAATAATAGATATAAAACATTCAGTAACAATGGGAACAAGATCACAAATGTTGGGAGTATAGTGGATTAGATCTACTGGAGTAAGTACACTGCTCCATATTTTATCGACTATAAAAGGATGAAAGGTAAAGTTCAGCCTAGTAGAATTATTTGAATTCAGAACTGAAAACTTTGTAACTGAATACAGCAAGGTAATTTACTATGATTTAACCATCACCATTACTATAATAATAAAAATAAAAAATATAATAACAACTAGTGGGACCGATGGAAATTCTAAAGTATATATCAGCATATTTGAAAACTTTATATTAAACACAAGCAAAGAATTTCAAAAAATTCTTTTGAAATCCTGACATTTAATCAAAATAGTACATTCAAATATAATTGAAATGAACTTAGAAGGTATTTCTTATTTACCTTCTTTTAATATGTTTGATAGGTATGATGTGCTTTATAGTTTCAGGAAATAAAAGATGAATTAAAAAGATAAAACTTATTCATCATTATCATCTCATCATCTTCCTTTAATGTCCGTTTTCCATGCTGGCATGGGTTGGACGGTTTGACCCGAGCTGGTAAACCGGGGAGGGGAGGGGGACTGCTGCATCATGTTCCAGTCTGATTTGGCTTGGTTTCTATGGCCGGATGCCCTTCCTAATGCCAACAACAATACAGTGTGTGCTGGGTGCTTTTAATGTGCCACCAGCACCAGACTCTCATCACTAGTGCTTTTTACGTGGCACCACATAGGCAAATGGTAGTCAGATGGACATATAGACCAGGGACAGACGAGACATATAGACTGGGGACAAATGAGACCTTATAGATCGGAGGCAGACAGACATAAGGACCAGGGTACATACAGACCAGGGACAGACAACATATGTAGACTGGGGGAAGGGGGGGGATACAGACATAAAGACCAGGAACTCTTAGTCAGGCAGACGATACATATAGACTGGGGGCAAGCAGATATAAGGACCGGGAACCGTTAGTCAGATAGACATAGAGGCCAAGGACAGAGGAGACATATAAAGCGGGGGCAGGCGAGCATATAGACCGGGGACAAACGGACAGACAGATAAATACAGAGTACATACATAGATATACATAGCCCAGTGCGCCTGGACCCTCTTCGTAGAGCAGTGGGGAAATTTTCATACAGTGAGGTAGAGTGGCAACTCGCATCTGAGGACATATCTTCACACTTCTTGCATAATATAGCCGAGACAATTGAGAATTGTATTTTGCATTCATTTGGCACTTTGTATTGCCGGAAAAGGCTTCGATCTCTCGACCCAGCCACTTTTCAACACAAGACTCTCGTGGCTGCCTCTTAGCAACAGGACTCTCGACTCGGCCACGTGGCCACCTGTTGCTAATTGGGCTCTCGACTCGGCCACCTTTCTTAGACACAGGCCTCGCAACGCTGCTGCCTCTTAGCAACAGAACTCTCGATGCGGCCGTCTCTTAGCAACAGAACTCTCGATGCGGCCACTTCTTAGCAACTGAACTCTCGATGCGGCCACTTCTTAGCAACTGAACTCTCGATGCGGCCACTTTGTCGATGCTGCCGCCTCCAGCAACAACACTTTGTTGCTGCCACAGTTAACAGGACTTTGTTGATGCTACCACCTCAAACAACAAGCGTTTGTCAATGCTGCCACCTCAAGTAACCAGACATTGTCGATGCTGCCACCTCAAGCAGCCAGACGTTGTCGATGCTGCCGCTTCAAGCAACCAGACTTTGTCAATGCTGCCACCTGAAGCAGCAAGACATTGTCGATGCTGGCGTCTCAAGCAACAAGACATTGTCGATGCTGCCATCTCAAGCAACAAGACTTTGTCGATGCTGCCGCCTCAAGCAGTAAGACATCGACGATGCTGCCGTCTCAAGCAACAAGACTTTGTCAATGCTGCTGCCTCAAGCAGCAAGACTTTGTCGATGCTATACAGCTAATACACTAATTCTATTTCACATTTTCTAATAATGTCTCATTTGTAGCTATTTATTTGTAAATAACTGTCCCCTATTGTGGTGTCCAGGACATCTTGTTTCTCAATGCTATTGTTATATACTTTAAATTGGAATTTGATTGAATCTCTTGTTTTTATTTCTTTTATCTACATTTATTTTATTCTATCTTCACAATTTCTTCATTGTTGCTTTTTGCTTGAATCACTTTGTTAAACACTAGTTCACAAATCTTTTCTACATTTTTTTTTTAATCTATATAACTTGTAGCCTACCTTTAGCCCAGTTCAAACATTGATCTATGCATTTATTACTTTAGTAGACACATTCTGCAACAGGTTTTCACAGAAAGTCTATCCATTATTTGTTTAAAAAATTGTCCCATTCTTAGTGACACAAAAATACATATATTTTTTTTTAATTGTTCTTCTGTAGTTTTTTTTTTTTTAGTTTTTATCCATTTTTAGTTTCCTGCTATTATTTGTAATTCATTTATCAAACAATCACTTCGCAATCTCACTTTTTAACATTGTCCCATCAATGATTGAATTATCTCACTTCTGCACACTATGTGATAATCTGCCTTGAAATGTGCTTAAGATACCAATCGTTTATAAATTACTGATTAGAAGGAATATATTTCAGAAAACATGGTTGTTACTGTAACATTACCTTCTAGAGAATCAAGATAATAAAATTCTGGACTTTAATGACCGAAACCAATTGAAGAAATTGGCTCAATACCAGTAGACAAGTCAAAATTGATCTAGCTTGGCGCAATACCATTTTATCAGTATTATTCACAAACATATATAATAAAAGTTATGGAACGACTACAGAAAATAGGACAGGAAGGAAAATCCCTTTCCAATAATTTTGAAATTGATACGAAGAAATGTGATGTCAGAAATAAAATAATGATAGACTTCATCTGAAGTTTGTTGTTGATGTGGCTGTAGATAATCTTGGCTTTCATTAATATCTCCTGAGGAAAGATAAGAAATATAAAGGTGAAAATAGCAGTAGAGATTGTTAATGGAAACAATAATGAAAGCAAGAAATGAGAATGAGTAAAGAAATTATAAAGAAAATGAGATATATAAAAGGAAGAAGATATAAATGAATAAAGGAGAGTGAAATTACAATGAAGAGAAAAGGAAACTAAGAAAGAAGGAAATGAAATGAAGAGGAAAAAGAATAAGATTAATGGTGAAAATGAAAAGTAGGGAGGAAAAGGGCAAAATAACAGGGGCCATACACTTATATTGGAAATCAAAACAACCATGAAATTATTGAAATATGGCTGACATCAGAGTTCAAGACAGAAATAATTCTATGTTGGAACATTATTCTTATAACTTCAGGCTTTGCTTTTAGTCATTTGCTATATTCTATATTCAGGCACACATTATACATTTACTCTGATAGGCAAAATAATCCATACCAGTATCTCTATTCCTTTGCTTTTATGTGTGAATAATAAAATATGCATTGTTATTATTATTGGATTGTCAGAATAATTAGAGCATTAGACAAAATGCCTTGAAGAATTTCATTACAGCTCTTTCTGTCCTGAGTTGGAATCCTGCCAAGGTCAGCTCTGCTTTTTCATCCTTATGGTATCGATAAAATAAAGTATAGTCAAACACTAGAGCTGGTTTAATCAAGTAACCCCTTCCCCACAAAATGCCTGGCCTTGTGCCTATATTAGAAACAATCATCATCATCATCATCATCATGTTTTCAACAACTTAATGCAAGTTTCTCCTGCACCACTAGGTACATCTATATCCCTGAGGTGTGTGCAGCACTGTCTTCTGGGGTGTAGAATTGTTTTTGTATATACTACATTAGTTTTGTTGCGGTATTTGTTTTGTTGTCACTATTGTTATCATAATACTTCACCTATTATGTAGAATATGTGCATTATGGGTTGTGTTATTTTGTTGGGTGGTTTTTGTGTTTTGTATGTGTTGTGTGGATTGTGATAAGTGTTTTAGTATCAGTCAGTGATCATGTAAAATGATTAGTTCTGTATTGTATTGGATTCTGTCAGTGGGTTGAAACTGAGTGAGTTATTAGTGTTATGCCACTGGATATTGTATAAGGGGATTGTATTGCATTATTTTATTGGCTGTTGTTGTGAAGAACATGTCATGTGTTATACAGTTTGGTGGTGACTCTATAAAGTACATGTAGTTTGGATGTGACTCTATAAAGTATATGCTCTTTGGTAGAGACTCTGTAAAGTACATGTAGTTTGGATGTGACTCTATAAAGTATATGCTCTTTGGTGGAGACTCTGTAAAGTACATGTTGTTTGGGTGTGACTCCATAAGGTATGTGATGTTTGGATGTAACTTATGTTGTGTAAGTTGTGTTATTTTCTTCCCACTTAGAAAAGGAAGGTCAGTGCACATGAACCTTTATGTTTTTTAAGGCCTTCAAAACTGGGCAGGGATTAGAGGAAGTTTTCTTCAAATTAAGGACCTAGTTCGGACATTTTCAACAATGTGGATGCTGCTAAAGACACACAAGAACCAGCTGCAGATATTAAAGCAGGCAGAGAGCCAGAACTACATGCTGCAAGACAGTCTCTTTGATATTTTAACAAGTCCACCAATCTTTTGCTGAGACATGTTCTTTATTTTATCAACCCCAAAAGGATAAAATGTAAAATTGACATAGGTGGGATTTTAACCTAAAGTGTGGAGAATCAGAACAAATACTGTATGATATTTAGCAGTATGCACTAACAACTTTTCCACTTCACCAGTGGGTAATTATTTTTGTATGGAACATACATGCATTGTGTTTAGATTGTTAAAACTATTATGGGTGGATTAGCAGAATCATTAGAATGTCAGACAAAATGTCTTGCAGTATTTAGTCAAACCTTTTTATGTTCTAGAACAAATTCCACTGAGGTCAACTCTGTTTTTCAAGCTCTAGATTGATAGTATAGAGTATCCTTCAAGTACTGGAGTCAAAGGCATTGACTGATCACCTTCTGAAAATTTGTGGCATTGTGCCTATGTTAAAAATTACTATTATTATTAATGGAATGAAAATTACCATTATTATTAATGGAATGGCAAAATCAGTAAAACATCAGATGCTTTGTAATATTTCATTTTACAATGCTTTGTAATATTTAATTACATTCTCAGTTCAAATTCTTCGAAGGTCAATTTTGCTCTTCAACCCTACCCTACCCCAGATCAATAAAACACAATACCAGTCAAGTCGATTTAATCAACAATCTCCTCCTCCAAATTACAGGCTTTGTGCTTATGTTACAAACAATAATTATTGTTGTTGTTGTTGTTTAAAGTTATTGACAGGGACAAAGATTAACAACCAAGTTTGTTGAGTTACAGCTCAGCACCTGAAGAAGTAAATGGACAGCATTGTGGGGTGTTGGACCAACAAACCAGTTAAACTGCATAGGTTCTGGTTGTATCCAGATCTCCAGATAAACAGGAACTGTGACAAGGTTATGAGAAGTCTCACTAGAAAAAGCTATTCCTAAAAGGTTTGGCAGAGATGATAAACACTTATATCATTTCCATCATAATTTATCCCTTGACATTCATGCATTGCTCCAGTTTCCATCTTACCAGATTAGAGTGTCTGCTCTTCTGCTTCTTGAGAAAGGGATGCAGTCCACTGGTCAGGTGGTCCATCTGCTACCAACATCCTTTGCATGTGGGGGGGGGGGCAGCTTACTGGTATTTTTGATGTGCAGGCATGTGCTGAAGCTGCAGCATAAGAAGAAATTCAAAGATGTTGAATGAATGTGGTCTTGTTTGTAAAGTACATCTTTTCACAGCTCATCTTTTTGCTGGAGTTGTAGTCTTGGATCAGAGACCAAGACTAGCTGCCTGACATCTGAAATGTTGTCAGGTACTCATTGCTCTCTACCTATTGAACAGTGCACTTGGTGAAATGTCTGCATTAGTAATTTATAGAGGACCAGTGGTTGTGAAGAGCAATGGTAATTTTAAGGAAGCTCTGAACATTGACGAGACTGAACTGACAGGTCTGTTCTGGAGGACTTTCTGGATAAAGACTATGAATGACTTCCAGAAATTCTTGTCCTGGCAGTGCTACTAAAGAGCACTAATGGCTTCAGATAAGCTCTACAGATGGCCCTGTCTGAAATGTTAGCAGAGCAACAAAAGATTTGTGCATGCACTTATATAGTGTCTAGGCAGTGCTGGTTTGTCAAATTATGTCAAATAGCTGTTGTGTGTAGGGTGAGGCCAGTGATTGACCAAGTTCATTGTGAAGTTCCTTCTACTGCCCTCATTCAGCTGGAATGGGCAGACAGTTTTCCTCTATCTCATGGCTATGGCTAAAAAAGGTTGTAGGGTGGACCGGGTTGAATTGACTGATGACAGATTCTTTCTACTTCAATTAAGCCCTCATTGATTTTTAAAAATTTCACTTAGAAAGGAAGATAAGAGTGGAGAGAGAGGTGCATTCCACCAATAAATTTGTTAAAAGATGGTTGACAGTGGGGAACATAGCAAGTTCTATTCTCAGCAAGCATTTGTGGATCTGAGGAGAACCTGTAGGAGAAGGGATTTGCCCTTAGTAATCAGCATGATTCTGGATCTGTATGTGTTCTTTTATTGGTCCTAGTTAGAGACATTCCTGTATCAGAAGGACGGCATCACCATTTATTTCTATACTATATATAAATTTTATTTCATTTGTTGTTTTTCCTGACTTAATTTTTGAAAAAAACCACCCCACCTCCATCACCACTTTATGTAACCTGTCTTTGAAGTGTCTCCTTCATTTGATGCCCCTCAGGCAATTAAAAGAAACTACTGTCATCATCATCATTATTGTCATTGTCATTCAGTGACAGAAATGGTAATTTCTTTGTGCCCCTTATATTCCAAGTTCAATTTGTTCTGATGCTAACTTTGAGTTTCATTCCTAAGTCTCAGTTCCACCAGCTCTTTGGATTATCTGACAATGATATTAATCCACCTTCATTCTATAATAAAGATACATTAATATCATTACTTGATAATCTGAAAAGATGGTGAAACTGACAGTTCTAATGAAATTGATGGTTAATCTAGTATTTAAATAATGCATACATACACATACGCAAATACACACATATATGCACAATACATACATACAAATATACATACATACATGCATTCATTCATTCATTCATTCATTCATTGTTATTTGGTTAATATATTTCATATATTTATTTCATTCAGAAAATTTACAATTGATTGGACCTCTAGAACAAAAAGTAAAAAACTTTTATAATTCCTGCCTTTTGGAGAGTGATGGCTTCAAACAAGATATCCGGAAAAAAACACTTGACTCTTTGAAAAAACTTATCCATAAAGTTGGTGGCTGGAGTTTTAAAAATGCCACCAACAATACAATTTTATATCCTGAGTGGACATTTGAGCCTGTTTTACTTGAGATACATCTGCTGGACATATGGCCTCTATTTCGAATCACAGTCGATGTTGATGAAATGGATCTATCAAGGAATATATTTAAGGTAATACATTGCATTGCTTTGTTTTGGTTTTTTGTTTTCTTTTCATTTTACTGTTGTATTTCTTAAGCACCTGATAATACTTCATTTATATTTCACTATGATTATTTAGATTTGTATCTAGAAATATCTGTGATTAATAAGTGAGTCAAATAATCTACAGCTTTGATTCGTTACACTTAAAACAAATACAGATCATAACTACTGCCCTCTGATAGAACTTGTTTTGTGGAAACATTGCAGTTTATACTAAAAACAAGAAGATATTCTTTATAATAATGTTTCAATGATAAAAATATTTAAGAACAAAATATATTGTACTAATAATTGTTATGAAACTTTGAAATCAAAAGATATCAGCAATTTAGTTTTATATGCTGATCTTATGTAGAATTATGTGCCACTCTGTAACACGTTAGTGGCATTACATAGTGGATAGGGCTTTGGGTCGAGAAGCAGTGGAAGAAAGGAGGTTTCTCAAGCAACATCAAGGTAGCATTGGATATATTTAGCCTGGAGAAAAACTAAGAATCAGCTGTTCAGTACTGCTCTGTATTCTGAGGTAAGGGTTTCAAATTGCTATGCAATGCATTCATATAAAGTAAGATGCTGTTAAGAAAAGTTTGCCTGCCATGACACTTACTCTCAGTAATAAGGAAAAGAAAGGGGTATACAAGTAAAAATATGAGCAGTTGCTGAATGAGAATTATGAACAGGACAGCAAGAGACTAATCTATATAAAACCAACAGAGTGGCTATCTATCAAGTTAACTCTCAAGGCTACTAAGGAAATGAAAACAAGGAAAGCAACAAGTCCAATGAAGATTATGCTGATCCATTGATGACATAAAGATATGTAGTTCATACATTAGTTGTCTAATTAATGAGATGGTGTGAGAAAGTGTTATTTCTAATGACTGGAGTACAAGTATCATCATTAATTGGTTAAAGGGAAAAGAATTAGCACTAAAGAAAGGCAATTATAGAAGTTACAAACTGTTAAGCTAAGTTTTGAAAGTCATTGATGACATTTTATCTAAGTTAGTGTATGATAAGAATAATATGCATCTGGGCTGTTGTTACAGTTGTTTAACTCCTATTCAACCCTGAGTGAGAAGAATTGTAAGCATTATTCACTGTATACACCCATTTATTTTTAATAGTAAGATGTGATTTTGAAGGATATTTGCTTGTTAATTCTAGCACATTAAGCATTCACATAGATACACCCTCATTGGTGCATTTGTCTTTGTACCAGTAATTCTTAAATGCACAAAAAGTTATTACTTGAAGAAAAAATTCCTCAACCATGCAAGAGTCAACCCAGAAAAGATTTTGGACAGTATCTTACTCTCTGTAACCAAAGAAAGCTAGATATAGATAAATAACTGGTGAGAGTAGATGAAACCATGTAAAGTAGTGAGGGGTGGGGGCTGTAAATAAAGTTATGGTTAACAACAAATTCAGAGAAGAATTTAATACAGATTTCTTATCTTGTTTCTTATCCTGTTTTATTATCCTGTTTATTATCCAGATTTCTTATCCTGTTTTATTTGGTAAATCTAGTTATTGGTAATAGATTAGTGTTGAGTTATTAGTAAAACAGTTTGGTTAGAGATGTGATATTCTTCTGATTGATTGCCACATACTGATATATGTTTTTTTAACATAACTTAGTCGTAGGAAGAAGAACAGAGTTCTATTGACCCTTTTCAAGGCCTCCAAGACTGGTGGGAGGATGGGATGAAGTTATCTTTAGAGTGGAGACCTGATCCAAATGTTTGCAACAGAATAGACTCTGCTAATGGATTCAGAGACAAGTGGAATTGTTATGCCAAATGGCTGATTATCTCTACAGCACAAGAATAAGAGTTGGTCATTTCGACTGGCTTCTACACAGTCTTCATCTCTCAAATTACCCTCACAAGACTTTGATGAACACAAGTCTATAGTAGAAAACTTGAAGATACTTGATCAACATGCTGCACAAGAGGATTGAACCCAAAAGCACATAGCTTCAAAGCAAACTTAAACCATAAAGCCATGTCAATGACCATTCCAATTCAAACATGCCAGTGTATATTAAAACACAGTCCTAAAAGAAACAAATAAGAGGTTAAAATAATTAAGGGATACTAAA
>JAOPUL010002961.1:29054004-29067148 GCA_027564515.1 Octopus rubescens
CACCTAGTTACAGGGACATAAACAAACTAACACCAGTTGTCAAGGATAAACACAGACAGAAATACGCATGCACACATAGATATATATATATATATATATATATATACATACAACGGGTCTTTCACTTTCCAGCAACCATATCCACTCGCAAGGCTTTGGTTGCCACGGGGCTATAGTAACGAGACTTACATAAGATGTGGGATTGAATCCATAACCATGTCATAGGGAAGCAAACGTCTTACCATACAGCCATATGCACACACACATATGTACACATATACACTCATACATATGCCTATTTATATATACATCTATGCATGTATATACAAATACATATGTGTGTGTGAATGTGTTATTCTTTACTTGGAAAAAGGAACAAGGGTTAGTTTCAGAAAGGTCAAGCATAGAAAAACATTAAAAAAAAAGAAAGAAAAAATGAAAGAACACACACATATATATATAATTCATAAATGTTACGTGAGCATAACACTTTGAAAACAAAGTGTTTAATATTTAATTTCGTATATATTTGTGTGTGTGTGTGAAATTGATAAAATAAAAATAGTTTACGATAAAAATTTAGTGTCATTTTGATCAAAATACCAACTTCAGAGCAAAACATCTCATTGCAGTTCATCTGCATTTAGCATCTCTGACTTTCACTCACTCCCACTCCATTTGTTGTTTTAGTTTCCTGTGTTTCAAATACAAAATACAAACAGAACAACTAAGTAGAGACATTGTTATAGCAAGAGAGAAAAACGTTATGAGACATGCAAAAAAATAAACAGAACAACTCCAACTCATGTCGAATGATTTATAGAAAGTATAAATCTATAAATTGGAACAAATTCAACAACTTCAAACAGTAAATGTTACTGACCAAAAAACAAAGTATATATAGACACGTATATTGATGGTAACCTTTTACTTAGAAATGTTGGGAGTTGGCAAAATAAAGACTCTCTTGAATCAAAATTTTATGATCAACATTTTATAAGAGAAGAAAGAAAATATAATCTTAACAAAAAGAATGTTTTTCTGAACAAATTTTATGGGATAATATATATGAAGTTTTGTTTTTATGATTCATAAATTTTGAATGCATATAGATGTTTTTAAAATAAGAAATGTTTAACCCTTTAGCATTGAAACTGGCCCTATCCGGCCCTAATATTCTACTTGGTTTATGTTCAAAGTGGCAGGATCTGGCTTCTCACATCTGCCCTACACTGTTATTCTAAAAATAAACAATCACATCATCAATATCTCAAAGCAGTAAGATAATTCATGATGAATTTAAAATAATGTCAATAAATAAGCATTACATTTAACAGAATAATCTGAATGCTAAAAGGTTAAGGACTGTAACAGATAATTCATCCTTCCCATCCTACATGAAAAGTGAGGCACATCTCTCTATCCATCTCAGGATCTAAATTCTTGCCAGCCTTAGTTTTTCTTAAACAAGCTGACCAGATATAGTCTATTAATATTTAATTTTCAGATATTTACATCCCTGCTGTAAATTCTTTTCTCCCAAGGAGTAAATTTACCTGTATTTGAGAATTACTAGCCTTGAAGATTATTGTTATTCTGGAATTTGTTAGACAGAAACTGTACTTATTGTGTATATATGTGTGTGACTGTGTTTACATTATATCCAATAACTTGATGATTCAATAAATAGAGATCAATAAAATTAAAACCCTAATATACTGCAGTTGATATGATAGATTAAACTCTTGAAGGTGGAATTCTAGCATGGCTGCAGTCCAATGACTTAAACTATGGTGAGGTGCTGCCACATGTTCTTTGCTGCTAAAAGGCTGTGCACACTACTCCTACAGAATGCACACTGCAAAATTGATGTGTCCCTTAAATAGTCAAATGCTAACCACATATGTGAGGACCACATGAAAAGAAAAAGCAGTTGCAGTCTCTTCTAATTCACACAGCTGTTTCAGTTATAAAACATTATTCCTAAAACCTGGTCCCTTCATTTCTAATCTTTAACAAACACAAATTATGTACAAATTCAATTACCTCTCTTGCACAAAACTCTGTTCTACCTTTCAGTATAGGTTTGACAATAAATTAGATATAACTTATTTGGATAATTGCATAGCACCCTACATAAACACAATTTGAAAGAGTATGTCTGTTGTGTAAATCTAGAACGTATTGAAGTTTGTCACAAGCATTGTCACATCATGATCATACATCCATCCACTTTTCCATGCTTGTATGGGTCAGATGGAATTCATAGAGGCAGATTTTTCTATGACCAGATGCCTTTCCTATCACCAACCCTCAGCTTGTATGATGGTGATGCTCATTTACAATCATTACATGATGTCAAGACAAAGGTACACACACACACACACACACACATATATACATACATGACAGGCTTCTTTCAGTTTCCATCTACCAAATCCACTTACAAGGCTTTAGTTGGCCCAGAGCTATAGTAGAAGACTTTTGTCCAAGGTGCTGCACAGTGGGACTGAACCCAAGACCACATGGTATGGAAGCAAGCTAGACATTAACATTTCTTCATAATTAAAAATACAAAGTCAGGTGTATGTACTACAGAGTATAAACAGCCTAAAATCAACAGGATATCCATTACAACAGATTGCATGTGGACACATGGCATGAAATTTCCAGTAAGTCTTCTCATAGTATCATGTGTAATAAGATCCTGCTACTGCAGCAAGTAGAAGGTGACTTTTTTTTTGGGGGGGGGGGTATGGCTGGTCCCTCTCTTAATGGTAACTAGTCAGCCATGAAGTATAAACAGAAACTATTTTACAACTGAGTTACATAGCTCAGTAGATTGATGTTTGTTTGTCATCAGTTCAAAATTAAGAAAAGGTGTGAGAGAAGAGAGTTAAGTAGTAAAGAAGATGATATCTTTCTCCCTCTCTCTCTATATATATACATATGATAATGGTTGTTTTGTTGTTTTTCAAACAATTAATACCACTGTCAATGTCATCTACCATCATTGTTGTCCATCTTTCATGCTTTCATGAGTCAGATGAAATTCATTGAATTAGATTTTCTACAGCCGCATGCCCTTCCTGTCACCAATACTCACTTGTTTCCAAATAAGGTAATATTTCCTTTAGTCCTTTAAACAGGAACAGCAAAATGGCTTGATATGATTTCACAGGAGATTGCAAACAGACTACATTGCTTGCATGACAGTGACACTCATTTACAACCAACACATGATCTCAAGACAAAGAGATATACATACATATAATATATATATATATATTATAAAATGAGGTAAATGAACAAGTAAATGAATTGTAATCCAATTAGTGTGTGTTACCCATTATAAATGCTCTGTGCTACAGGGAAGTGCAGGCGTGGCTGTGTGGTAAGAAGCTTGCTTCCCAACCACATGATTCCGGCTTCAGTCCCACTGCATGGAACCTTGGGCAAGTGTCTTCTACTATAATCTTGGGCTGACCAAATCCTTGTGACTGGATTTGGTAGACGGAAACTGAAAGAAGTCCGTCGAATATATACATATATATGTATGTATGTGTGTCTTTGTGTCCATGTTTGTCCCCCACCACCGCTTGACAACCGGTATTGGTGTGTCTACGTCCCTGTAACTTAGCGGTTCAGCAACAAGTCCTGGGGTCGACTTGTTCGACTAAAACCCTTTAAGGTGGTGCCCCAGCATGGCCGCAGTCAAATGACAAACAAGTAAAAGAAAAAATATAAATATAATATATATATACACGTCGTGTACACACACACACTACAGCCCTCCTTCAGTTTCCCTCCACCAAATCTTCTTGCAAGGCTCTGGCTAGCCTGGAGCTATAGCAGAAAACACTTGCCTAAGTGCTGCATAGTGGAAGTGAACTTGAACCACATAGTCTCAACCACATAGCTATTATGCCTGCACCTATGATATCTCATAATATATCTAATAATATAAACAACAATCTAATTCTTTTTCTTTTTGTCTCTTTAGCTTACAACATTTTTAGACTTCTTTTCTAGTTTAACAAATGTAAGAAACCCAGCAAATATGGTAATTCTATTCCATCATCCTTGAATAAATTGTAATTAACTTAATTCTATGTTAATTACATCAGCTATAATTATCTTCTATTTGATAGATGATAATTCCTTTGATTTTAAATGTTGGGAAGTTGCTAATTCATATTATAATGAAAATTATTTTCATTTCCAGCATGCGTTATTGCGTTTTTCTTTTGTTAAAATAATACTAAGTTTATTTCAATATCTCAGCATTTATTTTCCTCTTCCTTCTTCAGATATTCATGTTGGAGAAACTTATAAAAGAAGCTTGAAAATGAGACAAATAAAGTTATAAACTATTCAGCATAATTTAACATTGCTTTGAAGGAAAAAATATAACTGCCACTGAAATGTATCACTATTCAAACTCCTCACTTGCTCTTGTCCAAGTTATTAAACTGTTTGGGAAAATATTTTAAAATTTGTTGTATAACAGTTCAATTACTTTTAAAAGTTTATAAACAAATTTATCTAATGTCTTTTTTGTTGAAATTCAGTTTATATTTTGAACTTTTGGGGGCACAAAAAGCAATCAAGCCAAAGTTTCTACATTGTTAATGAACCAAATGAAATGAAAGACAGAATAATAAAGAAGTTAGAATCCCTTCATAACTATTTTTTAGTTTATTAGATCAACAACTTATTTTTACTATTTAAGCTTAGTTGTTGATAAAACTTTTACCTATTGATAGAAATTTGACTGTTTTGAAAGTCAATGGAGAAAACTTATGTAGTTAACATTAGTGGGAAATCCTTCTCCAAATATGGCTCTCATAGCCCAAATGATGAAGAAAGAGCATTTTCACCTCAAGATGAACAAGAACAAGAATTAGATCTTTCTTACCGAGACAACAGTCATCTTAGTGTACCTAGTAAGCCTTATGCATGTGATTTGTGTAACAAATGTTTTGCCCAAAAATCTCATTTAAAACAACATTTAATTACACACAGTGGAGAAAAGCCTTTCAAATGTCAAGTGTGTGGAGATGCTTTTTCTCGAAATGGTAACTTAACAAGGCACATGGGTATTCATGGGAAAACTATTTCAAATGGTAGTCCTAAATCATCTATTTGTCATTCAAGTATGTCACACGAGCATAGTACATCATATCAAGCATCAACTTACTCGAAACCTAAAACATCTAAAATTATAACAGCAAATGATAAACCTTTTAAATGCCAAATATGTCCTTGTTCATTTTCTCGCAATGGTGATCTGACAAGACATCTAAGAACACATGGAACTTCTTTACCATCATTGTCTCATACAGCTAACTGCAAAGTGTCAACTTCACCATCAGCAGCATCAGTGTCAACAAATCAGTTGTTGCATCATATTCAAAACCCATTTAACTGTGATGTTTGTTGGGAAACATTTACACAAAGAGCTAAGTTAAGCCAAGATGTTCATAAAAGGATACATAAAGCTTTAAATCCTTTTCAATGTGAATCTTGTGGAAAATGCTTCTCTCAAAGGACACACCTGACAGTTCACCACCAACGGATTCATACCACTGGAAAGACATTAAACAATTCAGACAAGCCTTCTTTGAATAATTCATCTTCAACTCATTTACAAAGCTCAAATGAGAAGAATAACGATAATCCCCTCAGTTGTGATATCTGCTGGAAAGCCTATTCACAAAGAAACCATCATGATTTACATAAACGGATTCATTCTGCTGTGTTACCATTCAAGTGTAATATATGTTCCCAGGTGTTCACTGACCGGGGGGAATGGAAACGTCATCAGAGGTCTCATCTTGGCAAAAAGCTCTACTCTTGCAGTCTTTGCAATAAAACATTCTTAGAAAGATCACACTTGAAAGTACACCATCGAATCCACACTGGAGAACGACCATTTAAGTGTGGTACCTGTCAGTTTGCATTTGCAAGAAAAGATCATTTAGAACGGCATCTTCGAGCCAACAAATGTAATGGCAAAATGAATGATGATTGTAGAAATTCACCTGATAGCAATAATGCCAGTAATGACTCACATAGTGATCTAATCCAGTTACATTCTCATCATCATCACCCCCACCAACAACATATGAATGACAACAGTGCACCACCTACGACTGCTCTTGTGGCTCCTAATTCTGTGTTAGCCCATTCTCATCATACTGACACTTCATCTGGTACATTAGTGCAAAGTTCCCCACACCTTGATATTGCATCATCCCATCCTACAACAACAGACCTCATTTCCGCTGCTAACAACACTCAGATGTACCCTGCCACTATTCAAATGTACCCTACAAGCATACAATTATATTCAGGTGCACCAGTTTTCCCAACAATTCAAGGAGCAACTTTTCTCTGTATCTAGATTACCTGCATATTGTCAGTACTAGAAGAGAAAAAATGCTCCCATTATTTAAAACTTATAAATTTTTACTGCTGGTCATCATCATTATCATCATGTCATCCACAATATCATTGGAATTAGACCAAAGTTGTCTTTGAATGCTTTCAATACATTTGAAACACACACATCTATTCGCACAAATCTGTGTGTGCATGTAAGTCTAACAACTTCGTTTAAGCTATTGTGAATTGTATTTTTCACTTTTTACCTCACATTCTTATGAATCTCCTTTTTGTCAGACTATTAGCTACACAACCACGACAAAATATTGTTCCTTAATATGTGTGTGCAAGTTAAATGAAATATATATATATAGGCATGTATATAGTCCTCTTCCCTTAGTGTTTTTCAGTTTCTTTTTCACAAATGAATCCTTTTTTGATCTTGTATTTCCCTTCAATTTTTGTAGTAGCAATATTAAAATATAGGTACAATAGGAACTTTACATATGAGCATTTTGAGATTTTATACACACACATGTGAGCGTGGGTGTGTGTGTAAACAAATATATCAACATTTAAGGGCAACCATAAGATCAAGGGAGAGAATTCACTTACAAGAAAGAGAAGATGACGGAGAGACTTGAGAGTGATTGAACTTCAGTCTATATATATATGTCTTCAGTACTAAACACAACTAATGGTGGTAAAACATGGAAACCAAGGGGATATTTATTTCCAACTTGCAACATATTTGATGAAGTATTGACTTTGTCCACAAACCAAGAGAGATGTTTACAGAGAACTATTCTAACCAATTGGAGGTATGAAATATCTTGACTACACAAGTGAAATCTTAAAGACATATGCAGTTTTACATACAGTAAGTCACAAAAACCATTAAATGGCTAACTTTTTGGTGTTGTTGATTGAAGTTTTGAATTCGACTTTCACCCATCAATACTTGTATAGTGTTTACATTTTATGTACACATCTGTTTATAAATATATGGAAATATTTGCATCTATTCGTATTTGCATGTGCATGGCAGATGCATATGTAAACATTCAAAAATATGCCATGATTGATGAAAGTTATTTTTCTATGTCCCTTGTTCTTTCCTGCTTTTCAAATTAAAGTGTAACCTTGATAAGATTAGAATGTAAGTTATCACATCCATATCAACATAAGATTCTCGTACTCAAAACCAAAATAACAATGACATTGTTCATTTGCACAGTTTAAAAAATGTCTCAGCAAAACCGTATTCAGAATTGGAAGTAATTTAGTTAAATTAAAAACCTAAATCTTTTAAAATATTTCATCATTGCTTATGATATTGACTATGATATGCAGATACCTACCTCTAATATTCAGATTTTGATGAATATTATAGAAAAATTTTATTTTGAATTACTTTCATTTTCATCATTTATTTATTGTAGGTCTTTAACCTACAAAGCATATACAGTTTTTAATTCATGATTGAAAAGTTTGGATAGTTGGGTGGATAAATTATTTGAAGATGTAAGTTCATTTCCATTACTGTATGTTATTCTGTGTCTTGAGAAAAATATTAAACTTCTGCTTCATTTACTGGCATCAGTGTAAGTAAGACCTAGGAGACAGTTTGAGAAAAACTGTAAACTAGCAAGAAACAGATAAGTTGTGGGTTGCTGTGGCCAGTGATATCTTTTCATACAAATACATTAATAATTTAAAGTTGTTTTCTAATTTTCAAGTTCAAAGTGGCCTTCACACACTCAATAGAATATCTATAGAGCAAGATAGATATAAGAGCTTGTATTTCTGTAACTTATCCATTTGATTATTTTGCTTGTCAGATTATATCAATATAGAAAACAATGATAAAATAACAAAAAAGAAAATAGTTTAAATTTCAAGAAATTCTCAATCAAAATTACCCTTAAATAATGCTGTACTTCTGTTTATTTTTTTTTTATCAGTATTAGTGGGCTTTTGGGTTAAAAATAAAGAAAATTGAAATATACTAGATATCTACTTGATAAATGGAATTAAAAAAATTAAGTTAATGAATTAAATGAACTGTGTTAAGTCTGGAACTTTTTAAGTATTGCAGTTCTCCTCAAGGTTACACTTCAGTTTTTATTTAGGTATACCTGCACTTCATTTGACAACAGTTTAATCACATCTTATTTCTTTTGTGTTCTCCAAAATATTTAGTAAAAACCATAAGTTTTCCCCATCATTTATGTTTCTATATAAACAAAAATTTAGTTTTCATTTGAGAATAATTGTTAAATTTCTTCACAGTCCATCACTTCATTCTGTAGCTTTCATTTTTTGTAATAAAGAAATACTTCTACAACAGATTGTCTTTTCATTTCTTTACATTGAACCAAGATTCATTACCTACACATTGCAAAAAGTTACAGAAAAGATAGATTCTGCAGTATCTTGTTAATTTTTTTCAGACAGATTATATAATAGCAATCCCAAAAGACTTAGGTAGTATGGGTGACCACTCACTTGTAGATTTGTTTATATTCCAGAATTTAAAAAATTCTACTTGTATACTGTGAGGCCTAACGGAAGTTATGTGTCCGTAATGCGGCATAAACAAAGAATCCATCTTCAATGATATGATAGTGCAATAATATAATAGATAACATGAAAAATCTTTTCCAAAGATTTCAATGCACCTTGATTTCAACATAAATTTTATTGAAAAAATATGCTATTTTATGTGATATAGACATAACATAGTGAGAATTACAATTTAATTCTTTATATCTGCAATATCTATAACAAAATTGGTCAATTCTTCATTTTCTCGTTCATTTATATTTTTGGACAATGTGGTCCCAGTCATTTCAACTCCCAATGCTGCTCAAACAAAAATCATGTCCTCTGTTGTGAGAAACTAAGAAAGACTTCCTGCATTATTTGCCACATTCAATCATTTCTCTGAACTGTTTTTGCTTATCTATCTATCTATCTATCTATCTATCTATCTATCTCTCTATCTATCTCTCTATCTCTCTATCTCTCTCTCTCTCTCTCTCTCTCTCTCTATCTCTCTATCTCTATCTCTATCTCTCTCTCTATCTCTCTCTCTCTCTCTCTCTCTGTGGCCATTTGAATTTTCTGTAATATGCCCACACCCCACACATACCAAATGGCAGACAACTATCCTGATTAATTCCCCTGGTTAAGTAACCACTTTAATCTTCCTCTCAAACTACCTTTGTCTCACCCATATTACATGTACATCTTGTACTTGGTATCACTACACTTCTTCCGTTATCAGGTAACTGAGGCTTCACACCAAACAACAACAATAATTCTTTCCAATTTTGGTACAAGGCCAGCAATTTTTAGGAGAGGAGCAAGTCGATTACATTAACCCCAGTACTTGACTAGTACTTTATTTTATTGATCTCAAGTGGATGGAAGGCAAGGTTGACCTCAGTGGGATTTGAACTAAGAATGTAAAGAGTTGTAAGAAATACCACTAAGCATTTTTTCCAATGTTCTACCAGCTCACCACCTTAACAATAATAATTATAATAATATTATACCAATAATACTAATTGATAACAAAGTAAACAGTACTTATGATAGTATACATAGCAAAATGATGGGGAATGGGTGAATGATAGCAAATTAAATGGCAGGACAAATAACCACATGAACCTTTCAATTGTCAGCATGCCACAGCACATGCTTTCTTATTCCCAATAGGTTCAGAAGTCAAAGAGCAATCAACAAAATTATCAGCGACAACCCCCCCCTCCCCCCTCCCATCTTCCTGTCAGTTACAAAACCCCAGGGCTGCCATCATCAGTGTAGTCAAAAAGGTCTGGTGCGATTGTGGAAATGCTGGAGCAGAGATGAGTGGATGTGTGCAAGAAGTAAGATGGAAGCAATCCTTAGTTAAACTCTCCACAGGCAAGAAACAGGAATAGAAGTGTTGAGTGAGTAAAAGTGAGGGATAGGGTTGGTGTAGGCATACTGTTAACTGAGAAACAAGTACATAAAATAATTGAGGTATTCGTGGTGTGCAATAAGATAATTTAACTGAGAATAGTTATTGCAACATTTTCCACAAGTTAGATTAACAGCTGACCAGAAAGACCATTTAGTGAGATTTTTCTGAAAACAATGACTGACAGTGATTTCATGATCATAGCTGGCAACTTTAATGGCCATACTGCTCAACACCACAATGGCTTCTGTGATGGCCATGGTACAAAAAATTAAGATTTCAGGTTTCTGGTGTTCTGTGATGCAACTGACCTAACAATGTGAGACAAGAAATCAGGCAGCTATCCTATCCCCTACCAATCTGGCAAACACACAACTCATAGATTTCACCAAGAATTGAACCAGGGTATATAAGGACCAGAGAAAGTTTACATGCATGCACACACACACACACATAAATATCTATAGATACATATAAATACATAAACATATTTAATAAATATTCATATACTCATGTAGTCCTCATAGCAGTCACAGCTATTACAAGGGAGATAATCTTTTCATCATAATTCAAAACTTGATTAGAAATTTGAAATTAAGGGAATTTTAGGAAAAAGATGCATAGAATTCGCATATTTAATTTTTTTTTTCTTCATACAAAGTACTTTAAATTTCTAGTCATTTGTAATCATGTATAATGCTATTTCATTCTGTTTAGAAATCATCAGCATGACATAACCTGTGACTTAAGCATTCTATGAAGTCTGAAAGAAATTCTTGGAATGTGTTTGTTTTTTTGTTGTTGAATGTATTTTTTGTTTCTCTTCATAGAACATTTAGTGCTTACATATAGAATTACTGTTTCCAGAGGAAAATGGCAAATAAGTGGCCAATAATTTTAGTTTCAGCTACAAACAACTTCACAAGCCATTTTCTGATAAGTTCTTTGAAGAGTAGACATTAATTTTAAGCTGTTAATTTTTTAGTGATATTCTCTCAAATATACACGTGTGTGTGTATGTATACATGTACACATACACAAATGTGTGTGTGTATATATATATACACACACGTGTATATGTATATATAATTAATTATTTGTAGGATTCATTTGAATCAAAGTATTTTAATATTTAGGATACCAAGCAAGGGTTGAGATCTGCACATCTGTGTATATACCATATACAAACACATCCATATATCCCCATGCATATACGGATATATTCATACACCTGCACACACAAATATACACACGTATAGATATACATGTACATGAAATTATATACACATGCACACTGGCATGCAGTTTCACAATCCATTGTAAGTTCCAGATCCAACAAAGGGAAGGTTCCAGGTATGGTGTTTACATAAAATAAGAACACATGGTTTCAAGATTCACTACAGCTGTTTCAGACGCATTTTTTATTGATGAATAATTCGATTACATCATGAAATAAAACATTTTCTTCAGGTGAATTAAAAAATTAAAAACTTGGTTCAGAGAAAAAATACCAAGATGTGGAATGTGGATTAACACTCTCATTTCGGTAACAAAGAAGAGAGTGAAGATATACTGAGGTTTAGCTAGATTTCATAGGCCTATGGGTCATAAAACAATCAACAGACAATGTCACATTAAATTATTATTTATTTAAATAGATGGCCAGAGATAAAACATAAGAAAAAGAAATAGGGAGGATAGATTAAGGGTTATCAGTGTAGTGTAGTTAAGATAAATGTCCTGGCACCAAAAGAGAAATTACTACTAACTCATAGACAATCAAATGAACATTTATGATAACACATGCTTACATATACTCATCCACTCACTCTGTGTGTGTGTGTGTGTCCCCCCCCCCCCCGAATGTGCAAATGTGGTAATAAGGATACCTGTCTGCTTAATAATACCTGTTTAGCTAGAATATAGTTTACAAGTGTGATATAATAACTGGCGCTCACACCTTCACCGATACAGGCCCCATGTATAAAGACTTCAAGTCCAGGTGCGTAATCACCTTTTGTCCTTTTGCTATCGCAATAAAGTTTGCGTCATGTCCCTAGTGGAAAAGGTGTAGCAATTAAAGGATAATAATACTCAGTTTGAAATTGCCTGGAGTATAGTTAGGAAAGCATCTTCATATTTAAATAACAGGTACAGCTTTATGCTGTGCTGTGCCGAACTATATGAGATATTAAAATATTTGGGTAACCTGCTTAATAAGACATGAGAGCTTAAAATGAAATGCTTACGTAAAAGGACATTCGCTTACTTCAAACCTGTTACATAATGTCTACTGATACAAAACTGTCTATCTCTCCTGGAAATTAATTCTGTAATTCTCTAACCCTTATTGTACTTATGTTACTGTTATATGTTTTGTTGGTTTGATTACATTACATAATATAAATGTGATATAATGTATGACCTCATTCTAGAGAAAAGTTCCCTCTCACTTATATTACCGTCTCTTACTTCCTAATTAGATACTGGATTCTCATATTCTAATTCTATATTACCCTTTAATTCATCCACTATTTGTTATATTTTTAATTTTAAATTTTTATTGTTTTGTATTTATATTCTTATTAAATTCTTATATTTTTGTATATTATTATTTACATTTTATGGGGTATTTTTCAGTCCTTAAATATTCTCCAAATTATTTTGTTTTTATAATATCCTGATCAATACATGAATTTTATATATATACTAGACTTGCTAACCAGCGTTGCCCAGTAAAGTATTCACGGATATATTTGTACCGGAAGTTGACGCATTTAATGTCAGAAT
>JAOPUL010002961.1:29103009-29115726 GCA_027564515.1 Octopus rubescens
TGGGGTCGATGTAATCGACTACTCCCCTCCCCCAAAATTTCGGGCCTTCGTGCCCAGTATAGAAATCAATATTAAAAATGGATATATCTTACATTACATTCAAATTATCTCATTACATTCAAATTAAATCATCTCAGTTGATGGAATGCAAAGTTTCAAAAGTACAGCAACTGTCACTCTCTTCTTCACTGTTGGAAAACTGTGACTGGCCAATTGGTTGTTTATTTAAGCTAAAGCATTCAATGAAGAATTATTCATAAAAACATATAAAAGAAAAAGAAAAACTATGTTGCAATATTGATAATACCTTGGAGATTAGTTTACTGTTATTATTTCATAATTGCTGAGACAGAATTAGTTAAATAGAAACCAACTGAATTTATTGTACAAATATACTTTGTATTCCTCATCATCATCAACATTAACATGCCAGCATGTTTTCCATGCTGGCATGGGTTGGACAGCTTGACAGGAACTGGCAAGGCCAGAGTCTGCACCAGGTTTCATAGTCTGTTTTGGCTTGGTTTCTACGGCTAGATGCCCTTCCTAATGCCAACCACTCCACAGAGTGTAATGGGTGCTTTTTACATGGCACCATCACCAGTGCTTTTTACGTGGCACCAGCACCCACATTAATGCTTTTTATGTGGCACCTTGGTTTTAAAGAGATTAAATTAAACTAAAATGATAGATCACTTCCCTGGGATACAGATGAACTGTGAATAACTGATTAGTGTTAGGTGAAAAACTTACCACCACCCAGTAGTTATATAGAGTCAGAATACCCAGGCAGAGGTACACCAATGTGATGTGTGATGTGGGGGAAGAGGTTCATTCAAACAAGAAAAAGTTAGTCCCTACAAATGAAATGATGTAGAATACCTGGAGATTTGTTGTCTGTATTGAAAATCAAGTAATACCAACCCATAAAGACAATGAATCTAAGCCAATATGATGCAACCTATGAGAAACAATAGTCATATTTTATTATATTTTATTATTTTCAGACATTGAAGACACAAGTCCTGGTAATTTAAAAGAATCCTCCTCCTCCAAAACAAACAGTAATGATTCACTTCAGGATATTGTGATCAAAGGTAAATGAAGAAAACTATTTGATTCATGCAGTGAGTTATTGATTGTGATGCAAGAAAAATAAAGAGGGAGCATATTTTTATGTTAGACTTAATAATAAAGTGATGGCCATAATTGGATGATTTATATTATCCCACTTTATTTCATGGTTTTAAGTTGTTCATATTCTACTAAAGTTTACTTTTTTAACTCTAAGGTTGATAAAATTGGTGCTAATCTTAACCTTTTGCTTCTAGCTAGTGAAAGAGGAGCCCATTTTCATCTCCTTGCATTTGTTGTTCAGAAATGTTATGCCACTCTATTCTTATCCTTTTTAAGAGATGTAAAAGTGACTGTCTCTTGCATAACTCTCAGACAGTGCATCCCAGAGGTGGGTTGAGGCTCAACAAATTCTCTTCAGGAATCTCTCACAAACTATGAAAACAAATGACAGTGCATCCTGTTCTCACAAACAGCAATCTCTCTGACTTTCTCAACTGCCAACCTATTGCCCTCACTTTCCTTTCAAAGGTCTATGAGGCAGTTAGAAACCACTTCATTACTTTTAGTATCGATCCCATTGTATGGATAACCAGTATGATGTCCATACAACTAGATGGACAGCTACACATTTACACTTAACAATTTCATTTACACTTAACAATTTCAACAAAAGCTATAGTGCCATTGCCATCAGTAAAGCTTTTGATCTTTTACATGACAACCTCTCAGCTAACTTGCTCACCTATACAGTCAGCCCACCTTTAATCTCTTGGGCTAGAAACTTTCTGTCAGACTGCTTTATTGTTGAATACACTAACCCTCATTCTAACAACTCTGATGTACAACAAATTTAATTGTCTCTCAAGCTTTTCCTTTTGCACATTAATGATGTTTTGGTTGTTGTTTCTCATTACACATATTCCTATGTATATAATACCAGATTTTATTCTCACTTAATGTTCTGCCCTCAGGAATCAGCCATGTGTGACCTAGACACATACCAGATGTACATTGTATCCATGAATAGAGACTTTGAAAATATTTTTCACTGGTGGCAAGACAATCTTGTCTCTTTCAAAAGCACTAATACACAAATGCTAGGTTCACAATCTCAGATGATCTGTTAATAGTGACCACACATATACAACATTGCCTAGTCTTTGGAATCAAATTCATTGCCTGAATTTGATTCCAAAGACTGGGTATCCTCTTCAGGAATGGGAAATAGTTCAACCCTCATTAATTTACTGAATCTTTACAAAGCTTATATAAGACCTACATTAGAATACTGTTTACATATTTAGGACAGTGCTGCTGTTAGACAAATATTCTATAGTGCTAAGACAGTCATTGAACAATTTAGCAAAGTCTCACTTGCAAACATGCTATACATATATATATTTTAGGAAGTTAATTGTTATGGCTGTCAGAAAGTGACCATTGGTTTCGCACCTATAAAGGGCTTAGCTGTAAGGCAACTTGTCAGACTCAAATGATCAAAGGCACATAAGCACTCTACCTAAAGAAATTATATTACTGCTCTAATGTTTTAGAGTGTGCCTTTGTTTTCAGATATATATATATATACTGACGATATACATATTATTCTTTAGCAAGAATAGTATTAACACTGACTTTGAAGTTTCAGTCAGCTTTGGACTGTAATGCATTAAGTTACTCTTGACTTTATATTTTATCTCAGTGGAGATAAAAAAATTTCTGGGGTTTGTGGTAATTAGGTTATAGGGTGGGTTGAATGGTAATTAGGTTATAGGGTGGGTTGTGATGGAGAGGTGTTGTGGAAAAAGTTTTATTGATTAAATTTGGCATTATGTTGTCCAGAATTTATTCACGCATGTAGAACCTTGTAAACAGGGATGTATATTTAGGTATGTCAGCTTCAGGTCATGGGATTGTTTTTTAGTGGTTCACAAAAAGGATGTAGGCAAAGGAAGTTTTGGAGTCAGGGGATGTGTCATTCATCATCACCATCATTATCATTTAATGTCCATTTCCCATGCTGATATGAGTTGGACAGTTTGACAGGAGCTAGCAAGGCTGGGAGCTGCACCAGGTTCCATTGTCTGTTTTGGCATGTTTCTACAGCTAGATGCACCTCCTAATGCCAACAACTTTACTGGGTGCTTTTTACATGGCACCTCACCAATGCTTATAACATAGCACCACCACCAGAGCTTTTATTTGGCACCAGTGTTTTTTATGTGGCACTAATAGTGTCACCAAGTATGTTGCAAGACAAAAAAACCCTCAACTGGGAGTGGGGGAGAAGGGAGAATAGTATTGAAGAGGTATGGCTTTGTGTCAGTTGAGAGGTTTATGGTAAAGAAGGGACAGATATAGGTGTCTTGCTTTAGTGTAGATATGTGGATATCCCAATTGGAAAACAAAGGAGAGTGAGTTAGAGATAAAGAGAGCGATAGTGAGATGATGATGTTGGGACATGCCCTCGAGGGACATTGGGGGTGGTGAGAATAGGTGTGGTGATATAGGGGCTTGGGCTGAGTGAGTGGACAGGATGAAATGATTGTAGCAAATGATGGGGAGAAGCTCAGGAGTGGGGGTTGCAGTAGATATGTGAGGGATTGAGGGTGATAACAGGAAGTAAAGTGTTGATGATAGAGAGGAGCACGGGGAGGGAAGGGAAGGCACAGAAAGGAGGTGATTGGTGGAGACAGTAGGCGAGGAAGAAAGGTAACTGTGTGGGTGGAAGAAAGCCAAGGGATGTAGTATGTGACTATTCTGCTCTCAGGTAATAGAGGAAGAGATGGGTGTTAGGGGACGAAATGTGAGGGGGGGAGAGGTTGTCAGGGCAGAGAGGATGGAGGTAAGCATTACCAAGGTGGTTTTAGGATATCAATTCTGTTGTGGTATATGGGTCTTCTTGAGTATAGCAAGGCACCAGATAGCTCAGTCCTTTGTCATCTCCTTCATAAGCCACAGCATCTTGAGATCGGCCTTCAATTCTTTGTCCCATGTGTTCTTGGGTCTCCCCCTTCCATGAGTTCCACCCACTTAGAGTGAACGGCACTTCTTTATGGAGCTATCAGCCTCCATCTACATCACATGATCAAACCAGTGCAGTCTTCTCTCTTGCACACTACATCTAATTCCTCTTATGCTTAACTTCTCTCTCAATACACTAACACTCTGTCTCACATATACACTGACATTGCACATTCAGCAGATGTCATTAGGTTTAGTTAATTTTGATTTTATTGGATTTAATCCTTTGCTTTGGCAATATAAAGGTCAAAGTTTAAAGTTTAATCCAACATTTAAAAACTTAGTAATTGGGTGTGTCAGTTTTTTGTAATGGAATTTTTAAGGGTTCACAGAAGAATGTAAGTAAGTGGTATATTTTTAGCCAGTCAGTAAGTTTCTTTACTTGTTGATGTTATTTAGGGTATTTCCCGTTTGTATTTGGAATATAGAGGTTATTAGTCAAGCATGTAATGGTATTGTTAATATAGAAATTTATTTATCTTGTATTTTGAGGTTCACAAGAGGATGTGTGGATAGGGGTAAAGGTTGTTGGTCAGTATATTTCTCTCTGGGGCTTCATCATTCTATTAGCAATTTGATTGATATGTAGAAATGTTAACGTTTGTGTTTTAAGAAGGCAGAGTTTGTGGGCTGTGTTTTAAAATATTTCTTTAATTCTATTTCAATGTGGGTATTTTATAATATATTATTTTAGGTCTATGGATATATGTGAAATTGGGGGCATTATAAAAAGTGTGTACATACTCATGTATAAAAATGGGAATAAAAATACAATTTAATTTTAAAAATTGATTTAAATATTTTTAAAAAATTTTTATTGAAAAAAGAATTTTTTAATTTAAAAAAAGGGAAAATAAAACGGAAAAGTGTCTTCCAACTTGCTTGCATATAAGTATATATTTATGTGAATGTATCTAGGTCTGTGCACTTATATTAGAAAATCTTTTGTGGGGATTTTGGTTGACGATTCAGGTAGTTTTAGATAATTTCTACAGTACTTGTCTAATATAAAGCTGTAAAAATGTTTTTTATGTATATTATGGGAATAGTTTATGGTGAAGGTAGAGGGAGAGAAGGTAGTGAGATATTTACATGTTTAGCCATTAGAAAAAAAAACTATTGGTTTGAAATGTTTTAGTGTTTTTAAAATTTTTGCTTGCATGGAGAGACTAATTCAGTGTTTCAGTTTAGAATTTGGTTCTTGAATGTGAGAATATGGTAGGATTCATAGTACAAAGTTGGCAGGGTTTATTGTTACCTTGGTATGGTTGTGCATGTAAGAGTAGTTTCCATATATGCAAGCTGTCATTGGATGCAGCCATGCTTGGGCACCACCTTAAAGTATTTTAGTCAAACGAATTGACCCCAGTACTTTTTTTTTTTAAGTCTGGTATTTATTCTATCGGACTCACCAGTTGTCAAACGGCGGTGGAGTACAAACAGAGACACAAAGACACACACATAGATATACATATATATATATACAATGGGCTTCTTTCAGTTTCTATCTACTAAATCCACTCACAAGAATTTGGTTGGTCTGAGGCTATAGTAGAAGACACTTGCCCAAGGTGCCATGCAGTGGGACTGAACCTGGAACCATGTGGTTGGGAAACAAACTTCTTACTTCTCAGCCATGCCTGCATGGCTGTGCCATATGTTATGGTAATTAAATTATCTTTGATTAGATAATTTGAACAGTAACTTAGTGAAGATATTCATATCCAGATTTCTTATCTTAAGTATTGCAGCAGCACCCTAAGCTACACATATCATGTTTATAACTCTTACAGAACACAAAATATATCCCTAACATTTTTATCTTCTTTTGGTTACATAAGATAGAATAATGATTAGTCTACAAACTTTTGCAATCTTCATTTCACCTTCATTATTAAGTAAAACTTTTCATTTAATTTACCACAAATCTGATTATTAACTTGGAAAATATTTATTCATTACAGATCCATCACTTGAAGGTCTTTGTAGAAACAGACTATCATCTATATCTTGCAGAATATTTGAATTAATACACCAGAATTACACTGAAATTGTTAAAAGTGAACTTGATCAGTTTTCTGATGTCCAACGCAAATTCATTGTCAAAGAGAAACATATGGGCCACACTATGTTATCATTGGCTACGATATCAGCACAAACCGACTTGATGAGATATTTGCTAGAACACTGTGATGCAAACATTGAGCAGAGAGATACAAATGGCACTACACCAGTAACTCCTCTTTGGCTGGCTGTTGAACGGCGTAATGTGGAAGCTGTTGATATACTATTAGAACATGACGCTGATGTTAATGCTAAGGGTGAAGGGGATTGTCCAATCATTTTACTTGCCGCTCAAAATGTTAACCTACAAATTGTTGAAAGCCTTATTTTGAGTGGTGCTAACATGAATGCTTCTGATGAGTGGGGATACACTCCTCTCCATGCTGCACTTTGGAATATGGGTTTAATGAGACTTCTTATGGAGAACGGGGCTGATTTAAATGCAAAAGACCAAAATGGAGATTCAATGTTGCACCTCAGTGTACGTAAGGGATTCTTTGAAATGTGTAAATTTTTGCTTATGCAAGAGGTGAATCCTTATGAAGTTAATATTGATGGTTATGATGCATTCCAACTGGCAGCATTGTATGGAGAATGTGAAATATTGGTATATTTACTAATAACATTTCCATATCCTAAGGAGTGCCCAAAAGAGTTTTTTAATGAACCAACCAAAGTTAAGATCAAAGAAATGCTAGAGACTTATGTCCCTAAAGATTATTCTCTAGACCTTCATGCACTTCTTGCTATTGAAAAAGTGCTTGGACCTACTTGTGATAAGACATTTTATGCCCTTAAAGAAGCCGCTGAACTGACCAGTCGATCTATGGATTTTGCTCAGTCATGGATTATCTATATTCATCTCCTTCAAATTTGTCATAAACCTCACCATGTACTTGACAGCAATGTCATCACTGGTATCTTTCAGCTACTTTATAATATATTCTGTGAATATGGTGAAATTATTGTACCTGTGGAGAGAGCTCTTGGCATATTCAATGGAATGTTCCGTGATGTTATAGGCAATCTGAATTTACTGCAAAGACGTGAGAGTGGAAAAGAAGATGAGACATTCAACATGGGTCGCTTCCAAGAAGTTTTTATCCGTTTGCTTAATTTGTTGGAATTTATTACAAAACTTAAGTCCACCAATACTGGAAGTTCTTCCTCTGACAAAGTGTTTCTCATAATTCCATTACCGTGCATTTTATTTGATGTTGTATCCCCTTTAAACAATGAACAAGTACAAGAGAATATTGATGATAGCCAAACCTTGGTGTGTATGCGTGTGCATGGAAGATGGGAATACATGGATGTATTCCTGGCCCAAGAAGATTTAGTTCTTACAACCAAAGGTCGGTGCGTGAAAACATATCATTACTTAGAAACGGGTCGAAGACAGTTAATACCTTCAAAAATTCCCCTTCCTTTGCAATGTCTTGCAATGCAGGTTATTCAAGTTGACAATGTTCCATATGAAAATATACTCCCTCCTGCACTTTGTAATACAGTTGTATATCACTAAATTATTTGAGAATTAAAAATTATTTGATAGTGGAGATCAAATAAAAAAAAGATTTTTTAAAAATGTAATGAAAAAGACAAAGTATTATTTTCTCAAGATTATGACAGAAAAAATTACATCTCACTCTACATTTCAATACACTGAAATTTAAGTAAGTCTTCTAGTGGAGTCTTTTAGGTGTGTATACCTTAAAAGCAATATAGTGTTTGATATGCAACCTTAATTTTTAGTGTATTAGTTGGTCTTAAGTGAAAGCTATGCAAGTTTTTTTCCTCAATTAGCTGTAGACAATTCTGTAAGCAATAGTTTATCTCTTTCTTGGTTTTTCATTGGTTGGTCTTCAAAATCAAGCTGCCAGCCAGAAATACATATTAGTTACATTCTCCCTTTTTCCTTTTGTAGCAACACTGAGTCCATTGTTCTAAATTTAATAACTTTTCTTGAAAAAAAAGGATATTTGTTATGTTATTTTATTGGACATCTATTGTTACATTTATATCAGTAATTATCATTAACTTTAGCTTCATTTTAATTATCATCATCACTGCCATCACCACCACCACCAACATTACCATCATCATCATCATCATCATTATTATTGTCCATTTTGTTCTCTTATTGTTATCATTATTTCAGAATTTAGCCAAGATGTGAATAATGAATGTCTGATAGGAAATGACAAAGAAATTACTTTTGTCCCCAGAAAATAAATATTCTTATAAACAGAAAATTGTTCTTAATTTGACTGTTAAAAAATTTAAATGCTATCAGACTATTCATATTAAAAGGGAAATAAAATATTTCTGTAGACTTTGATCATTAAAAACTGAACATTGTTTTTAAATTGTGTTTATTTATCATTATTTGGATTGTGCATGTGAGTTTATCTAACATCCTATGTTTTTATATTACAAAATCTATTTTCGGGTTATTCAATCATAGAATGAATGATGCATGGGTTTCTTTTAATAATTAGCAAAAATGGTATTGTGCAGTTTTACTGAAGTTCTCGCACAGTAAGCTGTTAGTTTTAAACATAGTAAGCTGTTAGTTTAAAAATATTTTCTTGTTATGGCGGAAACAACTTTTCTATGCATGTTTAAATTATTTCTTTGCATAATTTATTTAAAGATGCCATTAGATTTTCTTGATATTAACAAAAACAAAAAACAGATCATATTATTTTATGCTCAGATAAAAATCAAATATTACACATTATTATGGTGACACGTCAAAAACACTCGGGCCAGTGACACGTTAAAAACACTTGTGCCAGTGACACGTTAAAATCACCCGTGCCAGTGACACATTAAAGGCACCCGGTACACTCTCTGAAGTGGTTGGTGTTGAGAAGGGCATCCAGCTGTAGAAACCATGCCAAAACGAACTGGAGTCTGGTGCAGCTCCTCAGCTTGCCAGTCTCCAGTCAAACCGTCTAACCCATGCCAGCATGGAAAACGGACGCTAAATGGTGATGAGGGTGATGATGATTTCTAAAGGAATGGATTTGAAGATTTAAAACTTTAGTTGTTAAAACGATTTTTAGTCTCTAATAGTAAAGCTGTTCTTTCTTACAAATTTAGAACCTTGAAACAGATTCTTGATAAGAATAGTTAATCTAAGAAATTAATAGATACAAATCATTTAAAATAACATTGAAATTAACAGTATCAAGAAATCTAAAAGTGTTTACACCATTCTTTGGTCACAGTCTCTCCATATCAAAACACAAGAGATACCAAAATAGCACACATTACATATGATCAAAGGAAGTAGACAGAACACATCTAAACAAAGAAACAACAATACTCAAAATGAAATCTCACCTGGATATGTGAGGAGTGCAGTTTGTTACTGCAGAAAGCTCCAAACCTGCCACTACATGTATGAACATCCAGATCCAAATCAAAATTCTAGAAAATGCTATTCTAAGAACCCTGTCCCATCTACTTAATCTAAACATAAAAAGTACAAATTGAACATCCAGTAGATCAAGTTCACCTCCTTCATCTTGGGGCCTTCCAATTCTTATGTCCCATTACTATGCTGTATCAAAGCTCTTACTTATATTTAGTTCAGTCTGCTTATATATGAAAGATAAACCTGTACTATCAACTGAGGCTACAAAAGGAACTCCAAGCCTACATAATCACTCAAATTGATCAACCTGTTTGAAATAGCAGCTGAATCTCCCTCAGATTACACTCTGATATCTTAATTAGAAAAGAACACATTAGATAATGTAGTTTTGCATATTCCTGAAAAGATGGAATAGTCACAGCTGGAATGCTTTTGATAATAGGTGTGCCTAATCAGGATTGACCTGGGGTTAAATTACAACAAAAGAAGTATATATTGAGTTGTATAATCCTAGATACACTACAGAAAGGGATGATTGGGTGCAGCTGTTTGGGCACTGGTCATATGACCCGGTTGTTTGGGTACTAAGCTTGTTTTGGTGTTGGATAATTTGATGCTGAAAGCAGACATATGCACATAAATGGAAACAGATGTGGCAAGAGAGGCAGATTAAAATGTTACACATAAAGAGAGAGAGAGAGAGAACAATTTTGAATCAAACGGTGAAAATGGAGTTATTTCCCTTTACATTAAATGTACATGGCAAAAAATTGTTCCAGCCAAAGTAGAATTTGGCTTTCATCCATTTGGAGACTATAAAATAGAGTACCAGTCAAGTACGGGGGGTAGCTGCTGTAACCAACTAAACTTCTTCTCCTAAAGTTGGTTTTCAAATTTCATACCTGGCTAGCCAACATCATCAGGAGTTCACTCCCAGTTGTTATTGTTGAGTCCCTGAAGCTTGCCTTATTTGACCAGATGTGTATGATAAACTCCATCATATATGAGACAGAAGTAACAGCAATGCTTCAAGATAGCATAACCGAAAAAAAGAATTACATCAAGTTATGCGAAGGTTATTTTTAAAAGATGTTATGCAAACCACCTATCTTCTTTCGGGCAAATTGACAAAATTAATGCCACTAAGTTGGTTAGCCACATATGGGGTTTGAAGACCAACTCCACACCAAATACAATCAAGTGGAGAGTTGTGGAGAAATCCAAGCCATATGTAAATGGATCTAAGAAATGCAACTTGTGCATAACTGAAAGAAGACGCATTCTTTCTTTTTAAGTCCAAGAATTCCACCACACTGCTTAATTCCAGATCTGAATTTTTTAGCAGATGCAAGCACATGGGCAGGTTTCTTTTGTTGAGCTGGAGGATCCACCCACTCCAGATTGAGTAGCTGTCTCATAGACTTTGGCCTCCTTTCTGTGATATTATTCTGCCCCAGCTACATTAATTATGGTTTCTTCAGTCAAAGAGGATGAAGATCTTGGTTTTTTTTTACTTTTTTTCTTCTCATTCCAATTTTTGCTTCAAACTTCTTCGCAGTTTTTACTTCTCATTTTTCTCATGTTTTCTCACAGTCCAGTATCCTGGTTTTAAAATGCATCTAACATATGAACTGAGCCTGAAAGATTGCTTGGAGATACATGGCATGTTTTATAAGCATGCCAATTTAATGTATTGTAAAGCATGTAACTATTAGTAGCTCTTTTGTAATTGTGTATATTAAATTGATATGTATATATATATATATATATATATATATATGTGTGTGTGTGTGTGTGTGTGTGTGTGTGTGTGTGTGTGTGTGTGTGTGTGCGTGTGTGCACGTGTGTGTGTGTGTGTTATACACATACATATACAAGTATACATACATAGGGGAAAACGGTGAGAATGTCATGCTTGGAACACCTTTGATAATGATAGGTTTGCTCAAGAATTATTGACCTGGGATTAAACAACAACAATGCCAACTGATGCAAGATCAGATATCAATGCTCTACTGACTCCCTTTTGGTGGAGAAGAATCCTCTCTATTCATTTCTTACTTTGGTTTTAACAGAAAACCCAAGTTACATCCTGGTTGGTTACTCACACTAGAGAGGGTCTAAAGGGAAGGAGAGTGAAAGAGAGAGAGAGTGAGAGAGAGAGAGAGATAGATAGATAGAGAGAGAGAGAGAGAGAGAGAGCGAACTGATAAAATAAAGTTGTTATATTAGCGAAGACAAGTGAGTCATGATAGACTCTGGGAAGGATTGCCTCTCCCCAAATAAATCTTTCCCTTCAGTCTAGGCATCTGGATATGATCACCTGCCCTCATGATTTTGATACTATTATGATATCAGCCTCCTCCCTTCCTGTCTGTCGATGGTAAAATCTGGAACTACCACCCATACATTACATTACAGAGATAATGAGAGATAGCTTGTATATAGTTGCTTGACCTGTGAGAAATAGCAGCCAAATCTCCCGCTAATTAAAATTCTCCAGTTTTGAGAACAAGAGGAATGGATACATTTGACGATGTAGTCCTAGATGCACAATGTCTGAAACACTTTTATGCGCAGTTCTGCTTGATCAGAGCTATAGACTTATAAGGCCAGTTTCCTGGATACTGTGGCATATATATTCCCCCACTGGATAGGGTGCCAGTCCATCACAAGATTACTCATTTTTGCCAGCTGAGTGGACTGGAGCAATGTGTTTTGCTCAAGAACACAATGCATCGCCTGGTCCAGGAAAAGAAAGCACAATCTTACGATCATGGGTGCAACACCTGACGACTAAACCATGCACCTCCACTATTTAAACACACATTATTTTGTTTTGTGTGTGTGTGTGTGTGTGTGTGTGTGTGTGTGTATGCATATTTATACATATTTATATATATATATATATATATATATTTATGCTGGTGACACATTAAAAACACTTGTGCTGGTGACACATTAAAAACACTCATGCCGGTGACATGTTAAAAACACTCGTGCAGGTGACACGTTAAAAACACCCGGTACACTCCCTGGAGTGGTTGGTGCTAGGAAGGGCATCCAGCCACAGAAACCAAGCTGGAACGGACTGGAGTCTGGTGCAGCTCCTCAGCTTGCCAGTCTCCAGTCAAACCGTCTAACCCATGCCAGCATGGAAAACGGAC
>JAOPUL010002961.1:29158640-29181533 GCA_027564515.1 Octopus rubescens
GGTGGGGGTGGAGGGGTGGGACAGGGGTTTCTGTGATGGGTAACAACTAACCCAGATCTAGTCCGATATATGTGACATAGGCTGATGAGCCTTTTTAACCATCTGTTTACATGTAACATAACATGCCTGATACACTCAGGCTTCTGTGTCACAGGGGAACCTATTTTGATCAATGCCTTAGCTGCTGTTACACTAATCTTTGTTACATCCTTGCCAAGCATGGTGGGAGTGGATGGGTGTGTGGTTTGCAACCATGTAGTCTAGGGTTCAGTCCCACTGTGTGGAACCTTGGACAAGTGTGTTTTATTATAGCCCAAAGCTGACCAATGCCCTATAAGTGGATTTAGTAGGCGGAAACTGAAAAGAAGCCTATCGTATATGAATGTGTGTATGTGCATACATGAGTACAAATGTGCATAAATGTAGATATTGCAAGGATTTATGTTGACATTCCTTCTTAATATGACAACTGGTCACTCTCTGCTTTCAAAGTCCTCTGGAATAAATAACCCCTTTCTTAATTGGCAATAGAAAGAGCATCCTGCTTCAAGTACATCCCCATCCAACACATGCAAGCAGAGAGATAGTGGCTGTTAAATGAACTAAAGTGTGTATACACACACACACATATATATATAGCAAATCAAAAATATAAAACAACAGAAGTCAGTTAGACATATGCAGTGAATATATCAGATTGACACTCAGTGACAGTTTAAGATGGAAATAATGTTTTGAGCACGGCTCTTCATTGGAAAGAGGGAAAAGTCCAGAGATGAGGAAGGGGAAGGTAGTCTGGAGAATAGCATGTGTGTTGCTACATGGCCTCAAAATAACTGACCAGAAGTTGGAGAGAGATAGAGAGAGAATATGGTTTTTGAAGGCTGGAGAGTGCAACTTGGCCATTGTGTGTGTGGAGTGTGTATATATATATGTATATATATGTTTTTTTTTATGTTTGTGCAGGTTGCAAGTAGCTTTTTTGTATATTAGGGAGTTTTGCTTGGAATGGTAATGTGTGTGTGTGTGTGTATATATATATACTTTATTAAAGCTGTAAAAATATCCTCACAAAACTGTTACTCCCGTTCATCAGACAGTTACGATATGTACATATCGCAACTGTCCGATGAACGGGAACGTGAAACTCTGAGTAACAGTTTCGTGATGATATTTTCACAGCTTTAATAAAGCATATTACTCTACCCTAGGTATTCAAGTACTATTTTCTCCACCTTGTTTTTGCACTTATGTGCTTACCCGTGTGTATATGTATATATATATAGATATATAGATATATAATTTACTGACTGGATTGTCACAGTGGGAATGTGGAATGGTATAGTGTTATTTTTTGGCAATAGATTATTGAAATGTGAGTAATATTTAATTAGTAACACTTATATTTGTGTTCCAAATAATATATCCATTGTGTTTGAAATAATGAATTTGTGCTGAATTGTGCTGAATTGTGATGAATTGTGATGATTTTACCAAATATATTTTAAAAAATTTTTTAGGCAAAACCAGGTCTTTATTACACACACACTGAAACATATATATGTTAGTTTGTTTGATTTATGTCCGTTTTTCCATGCTAGCATGAGTTAAACGAATACATAGAATTAAGACTGTGATAAACTTTCTGTCGCTGACAAATATCTGTTTATCAAATAAGGGAGCTTTTGTTCCATTCAGCTTCAAAAGTGCAGAGTGAGCAGGCAGTTTGCTGGAAGGGAAATTTCAACAACCATTACAGTCAGCTTTTCATGCGACATACAAAATGTAAACATTCATAGACATACATGCATGCACGCGTACACTCATACACACAAACGCACACACACATACTGAAACCAAACTATTTTAGATCAAGCATTAAGATTTTCATATATTTTTATCTGAAGGTACCCCATTATTCAATTTGCATTAATTGTTGCTACAACAGTTCTCATTGCTGTTCCAAATTTTGGTTTGTATATTGTTTGATCAAGAAAAATTCCACTCAGCAAACATATGTGTGGAGACCCAACAGCCGAATTTTAAACTACTTACAACAATGTCTGGAAAATACAACAGCTCAACAAAGTCTTCTTGTTGAAAAATATAAAACAAAGTTAAATCGATAATTAATAATAATTATTTTAATTTAAATATCAACATGTGTGAAAATATATTTGTCCACCTTTCTTTGAATATTTATAATACCTCCTTTGTTATTCTGTGTGTTTAGAACAAATTTAGATTGCTAAATTACATAGCACTACCTCCCTGTTACCTTGTCTTTATAATGAAGTTACTTCCAGTTGATATACTATGGTTTGTCTTAACTGAAGACTAACAGCCAAACATTATCTTGTACATTACAAAGACTACTTCGTATGTAATAATGTACTTTGAATGCATAATAATACATTTTAAAATGATTGCAATAATGTATTTTGAAATAATTTAATTGCTATAAAAGTAATTGTACTTTTATTTCTTTATCCTTTTTTTTTATCTCTTGGCTTGTGGGGCAGATTTTAAGCTTTTTTTTTTGTATTAACTATCACAAGAGTGAAAGAATATGCTTCCAAAAACAAATGTAAAAGAACTGGAGGGAATTAGTTCGAAACTCTTGATAATAGCCAAGAAAGTTGATAGGCTACACTGCTTTGTCTGAGAAGTTAAGGAAGATGGAAAGAGAATAAATTCTAAGTGAGTTAGGCAGAATTTGTAGCAACTAAGCAAAATTCTATGAACTGTATTTATGAATCAAACAGTTTTAGAACAAAAAAAGCAACAAACAAACAGAAACATCAATATAAGAGATGAAAATATTCCTTGGTTATAATTTTGTTTAAAAATCACATTGGTCACATCTGGAATGGAACAGGGTCAAGATCAGCAATAAAGCTGACACATATGGAAGATGAATTAATTTGACACCGAGAATTCTTTCAAGAAAACTCCAATTGAAACCAATAAAAGATGAACCAAGAAAAATTCAGAATAGAAGTAGAGCTACTAAGATTAAGGGCAACCACTAATGAAGAGAAATATAAGACAATTGATGAGAAAATGTTTATTGAATTATTCTCCAAGAACGCAGAAGGGGCACTTAAAAAAATATCTGTAAACTATGGAAGAAGAATATAAAAATGAGGAAATTATTTTACTCCAAAGATGGAAAAAAAGGACTTTTGGTTTTATAGTTACAGAGAGGAATTTTGAAAAGAATATTTTTCTGGAAACCTATTCATACCGCCCCCTCCTTCCCCTCAAATAATACGGAAGTTATAAAACAATCACAAAATTAGCCAGACCTTAGAAATTGTGAACGAAATGATAGCCGAAAGTTCAAAAACTAACATTTGAGAGTTACAAATAACTCAATGAATAAAAACCAATTGCTATCAAGACAAAAAGAATATAAAATGAGAGATCATTAGTTTTCACAAGGGGTAAGAACAATTACAAGAGAGACATGTTTGAAAATAATTATGGGAGAAAGAATTTTGGAAATACCTACAAGAGAAACAACTTTGGAAATAATTACAATAGGCAATGTAATTCTGGTAATCACAATAACGAATATAAAAATGGGACAAATTGCAATCCTGTCAAAAGGAAAGGAACTGGGACATGATAAATTTATTTTAAAAGGTTAACAATAGAATACTTAAACACACAAAGGAACTTAAATTTACACCAACTTCATGAAATTCGAACCTCGATGAAATCAAAGTTGATATTTTAAACTTTTGTTGAAAATAAAGACATATAGAGGAACAGTTTGATAAAAACAATAACGAATCTATAGTCAGAAACAAAAGTAAATATTATTCACCAAAAAGTAGGAGTAGAGAACTTGATAATTTTTGTGATCATATAACTATTTTCTAGGACATATTCTAATTTTGGCATAACAGGGTGGGAAAATATTTTACTCCATTGAAAACCATTTCAAAGCTGATTATTAAAGAAGCAAACAAGGAAAATACTAGAGTTATAATGGATATAGAATATTGTAAAAATCTCGCATTATCCATGCTTGAACAATTATGTAAAAATTAACAACTATAATCAGCAGATAATACTACAAAATCTTAATATCCTATTAAATTTATACAATAAAGTCTTAACTGATAAAGAATACAATTATATAACTAATTTAAAATGCAAGACAAATCATTTTTATGGATTACCAAACTTGCACAATAGTAAAATTATAAATGATGCCAGCAAAGAATTGTCATCTTCTTTCTGAAATGTTTTTTGCTCAAAAAAATGGGCGATCGACTTTCGTCTGATCGGACCTAGGAAACAATGTTTTCCAGTGGTCTTTCCAATTGCTAATACTATCTATCGGTCGCAAATCCAGGTAGAAGAAGCAACATGAAATAAAGTGTCTTGCTCAAGGACATAACGCATCACCCGGTATGGGAATCGAACTCACAACCTCACGATTGAGAATCCAATTCTCTAACCACTCAGCCACGCGCCTTCACTCAAATGATTTATAATTAAGACCAAAAGTGGCAGGGCCATTGTGAACCCTATCGATTGAGTAATTTTTATGACATATTACTGAAACTATATTTGGAACAGATACAGGCTTACAGAAGAGATGACTTGGATATGTTAAATCACCTCCCATGTACAGCAAATGAAGAACCCTTTAAGTTTCAATTCACAAATTTGTGAAATGCCCAGCCGATTTAGGTAGGGCCCATAGGCAGGGACCTAGTTACTGGAAGGTGAATCTGTACTTACTAGCATGTGAAGACTACAAGGACCGTATTATGAATTGGTTAAGTAGTAGTTGACAGGAGCAATTATCAACAACCAGTGGTGGGTCACTTTGAAGAGAGCGATTAGATGGGAATCAATAGCATTTAGCAAAGAACAAGCATTAGTGAGTAGATTCTTCTAGAAGCAATTAGTAAACGCATCACTACCAGTGTTTTCTGTTATAGTAGACCTCAACTGTTTCTTCAATATAAATTACAAAGGCTGCGTTGTCAGAGCTAAAAACCATGCACTAAAACATGGGGGGGGGAGGGGGTGAAAGCTGTTTGATGCGCCTCAGTAAGACAGGCATGAGTTACACAATTTTGAGCAGATGTGTGTGGCTTCCCAAGAGCACTTCATTCAACTGTTCACGGTGGACAGGATATGGCAGTGGACTTGAATTCCTATCTCAACGACCCGTTGTGACTCATGGCAGAAGACGCGAAGTGCAGTTGCACAAGGCGCAAATCAACAGATTTGGATGGTTTGCCCTTTGTGCTTTATGATTTTATGCCAGGCGTTTTTAGTGAGCTCTTGGCAGACATCTATCGCAACAAAATGGTGGATGCTTGTTGTCAGAAGTCTGGTCGAAGAAGCAAAAACGTGTGCAATTCCGAATAGGTCCATCCATGACAACCTACACATCAGTCAGAACAAGGTTAGGAACAAAGGCACCATTCTAAAGAAATATGAATTGGTTGCAAGGACTAAGATCAAGCTAGATCAGTGGGCATCTTGAGAGGCAGGTCCATGCTGTAAAACAATGTTGTAGAACACTAGATTGACAGACGAATTAAACTGCTGGGGGATGGGGCGTCTGGTTTGGTCCCGATCTCCAGGTAGTGAGATGTGATGAACAGGATAGCCAATCTTACCCAGAAATGGGCTGAGAGGAAGTTGTCTTTGAAAAGTCGGGCAGATGTAGTGAATGTCTAAATTGCTTCCATTGTTTACTGCCCTAATTATCACCTGATCAGAGTGCAGCATCTGTTATTCAATTTCTTGTTGAAAGGATGTGTTCCACAGGCCAGTAAGTCCATCTGCTTCCAACAGCTTCTACATGGCGAATTAGGCATGCCCTGGTTGCTGAGGCACAGACATGTACTGAGGCCACATCTCCTGCAAAGATTCTTAGACGGTGGACGGGTGTGGGTACCGTTTGAAAATCATGTCTTTCTGCAGCTTGTCTTATTGATGGAGCTGCAGTCCTGGGTGAAACAAAGGCTGAGACTGGGTGCCTGGCATTTAGAATGTAGTCAAGCTCTCACCACCCTCTACTAGTCATGCAATGGGATTGGAGGATGCGGGTTAGTGGTGGGAAGGAGTGACGATGTTCTAAAGGAGACTCTGGGCATTGACGAAAACGAACTGATTAGTCTGTTCTGGTTAAATTTCCTTTCGGAGACCATCATGGAGTTAACAGTACTACCAGCTCGAGATGCTCTACAAGCATGGAAGTGCTGCTAGAAAGGCCTATCTGAGATACGTGCACTGCAACAAAATCGTTTTGCATGCACTTGTTTACTGCCTAGGTTTGCTGACTTGTGGAGTTATGTTGAACAGCTACTTTCACGTGCGAGATGGATCCAGTTATCAACCAAATCCATAATGATGATTGCCTCACTGTCTTCCTTTAATTGGGTAGGGAAGGTAGTTTTTCCTGTTTTGTGGCTATAGCGAAAGAAGTGGCAGGCAAGGCTGAAAGATATGAGAACAGAATTTTCTCTTTGGTAGAGCTCTTATTGACTTTTTCACTTGGAAAGGAAGGTGAGGGTGGAGAAGAAAGTGCTATCTTCAAGTGAATTTTTTTGAAAGTGAGTATGGTGAAAATGGCAAGAATGGATGGGATCATGCCTATAAGTTGGAGGTCAATAATTGGAGAGGGCACTCATCCTTGGTATTCAGGTAAGTCTTGGATGGTGGAGTTCTTCAATTGGCCCAAAGTCCGCCTGGATCAGGATAGCATCATCATCTTTTTTTTAAATGTTGTATAACATATATACTTACATTTCCTTTTTAACCAGCCAATTCTATGTAAACCCCAAAACTTTGTCTCTTTGAGGCATAAAGTTTTGGGGTTTACACAGAATCTGTCATCCTGGTGGCAAATTATAGAAATTATCATCATTATTTTCTATTTATTCTTTTCACCATGCTTCTCCAATTTTCCCTCAGTCCTTACCCATTCTTTTCTCCCTCCCCCTTTCATTTTGTTTTCCTTTTCTTGCTGCCATTTTCACCCCTCTACTAAAAGTGCTAGTGACCATTATTCATAATCACAGCCTTAAAATAACTATAGACTCTTGCCTAATTATTGTCGACTTAATGTTACACTAGATTTAACAACTACCTTACACAAACTTTTCAGAAAACTAACTGAAAAACTCTCTCATATTAAAGAAGGAACATGTCAGCTCTATCTTTGTAGTATTTAAGAACCCCATCCACATCAGTAGAACGATCTTCAATCTCTCCTTAAAAAAGTAAATATTTGATCTAGTGGATTCAAAATGAAAATTGCCAACACACTTCACTTGCCATGCCCACAAAAGAAAAGGAAGCACTGTAATATTATATGACTTGCATAATACTTTTCTCTCACTGTGACTTTCTAATGCTAATAGACAAATCCTCCATCCTGGCCATGTATATATAAAACCTTTTTAGTAGTCTCAAGCTTAATATTAATTTTTAGATGCACTAAGAACACCAATAAACCAGAAAGCACATGCTATTCATGAACCCTAATACAAGCCCACTAAGTAATCCTGTATGGAAGCAATACTTAATGAGGCAGAGGTCACTCTATACGACCCAACCAGCAGAAATATATAAACAGTACATAAACATAACGGAAGAAAAAATTTTAAAAACATTTTATAATTAAAAGATTTATAATATAAGCATATCCTTTAAATACATCAAAAGAATATTGTAAGAATAGTATGTTTGGAAATTAAAAACAAAGGTTTCAAACTACAGTATTAAATGGAAAATCCTGGAAATTTCCAGACTCTACTAAATTAAAAGTAAAAGGTGTGATTAGTATTCAGCGGAAGAGAATCCTGAGAAACCCTCATAAGCACTTCTATTTAAACATAAAATCAGAGATATTGGGGAAATGCAGACACTTAGAAAAGCACCTACTTCACAACTGGGAAACACCACCTTCATTCAACTAGAGTCACTGGTATGCACAGATAATACCTGATATTTCTTCATTTCACATTTACTTTTCCTTCCCATGCCCATCTTTTTGTTACCTACCCTTAATATTGAACCACATTTAATGTATTTGACTTTCCTCAACTTCATCTTACAATGATTTTCTCAGCAACTTCAATATTACAATGAAAAGAAAATACTTTGACTCCTGAGAATTAATTATATTATCATGAAACAGAAATTTAAAAATCATCTTTTGAAAATATTTTAAACACCATCTGGTAACTAGAAGATCAAGACCATGAGGCCAATGGTAACTCTCACAAGTTAACTCAATTCCAAGTGTATCCATAAAGACACAGGAACATTACTTTTGTTCCTGCTAAGTTAAAAAATTCCCACCTTGCACAGAAGCAACACAATGCCCATATATATGTACCACCATTACATGAGTTCTCATGAACTTACTTAAACTTCCCATCTGCCTACACCAAGGAAAAATTTAAACAATTGAATAATTTCAACACTTAAAACATACCTCCCAATTAATTCTTCCCAGTGAATAGTTGCTAATAATTCAAGGGGTGCAACTTAGATTTAAATATTGCTAAATTACTGCCCCTCCCAAACAAAAATTCAGCAAGTAATGGTTTTTGTTTCCTCTCACAAAAACCCATATTAAAAAGGGTCATATTGAAGAATGGAGGAGAAAGTGGTCATAGCTTGGAATAAGCTTAGCCTGATATCTTTCTTCAGACATGAAAATTATGTTGTTATCTTGAATATTATAAGCTACTGAATATAAAATATTCATAACTCTTGAACATATTGAATAGTTTTAATTTACTGAACCTATCAACAAATTGCATATATTTCTTATGTCAATACCAGGCATCTGAGAAAATTTAAATGAAATACTAAAAATGCACAAACTGAATATCCAGTTCATCTACTGAAATAATAATAATAAAAAAAAAATGCTTTCAATACTTTTATTTATCTTTAGTTTATTAAAATTTGCTTTTACATCCTCCATTTTCCTATCTAAAATGGGTTGGATGACAATATCATAAATTAAAAATATAAATAAAAAGTAAGAATACTCGTAAAAAGAAAATCCATAAAATAAACAGATTTCAAAATGTTCACATTGTTGAAACTTATCTTTATTCAATAATTATTTTAATATTTTTCTTAATTATTAAACATTTACAAATCTAAAAAAATACTTCTAATTTGCATAGTCCATCAAGTGTACTATCACACTTGATAGTTATGTCACAAGGTTTGGAACTTATAAGAATCAACATTGGTACAACAGCCTGGTTAGCTTTCTTTAGAGTGATGGCTACCTTTAGAAGGATAGCTCTGATGTAAAACTAAAAATATTTTTTTGGTTTGTTAAAAATATGTCCCATTGTAAGCTGATATGATTGAACTGGCCACATTTGAAACATACAAGATAAGAGGACAAGTCTGATGGTCTTATTTCTGTATAATTTTCATATCTTTGGTGCAAGTAGATTAATCCTTCAACTGTCCTAACTTCCAGTGACAACCAATACCCATTTAAACAGACTGAGGGTCAAAAAGCCTTAATTCAATAGGTCAAGATTTATATTAATGTATAGTATGGTTTTCTACGAATTTCAGATTGTAAAAAGGCTGTATCAATAAATATTGCATATATGTCAAATGTGAAAATATATTTCATAAATCATAAAATCAATAATAGTTATCAGATTAAAATTTTGTTTAGATTTTTTTTTATAATCTTAGTATTTGCACAATATCAAGAAATAAAAACAAAATAAAGTTATTTAGCTTCAAAACTTTGAAGAGCTTATTTTTCTCTAAAGAGAAATTTTTTTTAAAAATCAGAAAGCGAGTGGATAATTTATGAGTAATTGTCTACATAAATTGATAAAATAAAACCATCAAAACCTCAATAGAGACCAGTAACATGAAGTCTTAAAAAAATAAAAGTGAAGATATCCACATTTGTGGTGAGATTTTATTCGATAATTTTCTGCTGACTAGTTTGGACGAGAATCCTTAATTTTGTTTAAGGGTTGCATTCTAAGTATAGATGATTGTGCAGATAACCTGTGAAGTTCTTCAACCATGCGATTAGTCGCTGCTGAAGTTTGTGGAGGCATTCTGTTAAAGTCTTCTGCTGCTTGGCAAACATTTGATGGGGTAAACCTATGAGGTGTCTCTGTCATACGCCTAGAAGACTGAGAATGCTTCATATGTTCTAGTGTAGGCATGTGTACACTGGAGGCAGGTGGTGAACTTAAAGGTGTAATTGTTGATGAATTGGATAGTGAAGATAGCTTTTGCAATTCTTCAACAGTTCGTGCAGCTGTAGCACTTGCTGAAGATAATGAGGATAACTGTTGCAATTCTTCAACTGTACGTGCAGCAACTGAATTGGAAGCAATGTTAGATGAAGAAAGAGTAGATGGTGGCTGCCACGTCAATTGGGTATCTCTTGGTTGCTCCTTTTGTTGTTCTTTCATATTTGAATCAGACATTGACATCCTTGAATCAGACATCGACACCCTTGAATCAGACATCGACACTCTTGAATCAGGCATTGACATCCTTGAATCAGACATTGATGCACTTGAATCAGACATCGACACCCTTGAATCAGGCATTGACATCCTTGAATCAGACATCGATGCCCTTGAATCAGACATCGACACTCTTGAATCAGGCATTGACATCCTTGAATCAGGCATTGACACTCTTGAATCAGGCATTGACACTCTTGAATCAGGCATTGGCACCCTTGAATCAGACATCGACACTCTTGAATCAGACATTGGCACCCTAGAATCAGACATCGACACTCTTGAATCAGACATCGACACTCTTGAATCGGACATTGACACCCTTGAATCAGACATAGACACTCTTGAATCAGACATCGATGCTCTTGAATCAGCTTGTAGACGTTCAGAACTATCGGTAGAAGCCTGCATCAAGGCACCAGCAGCTGCTGCAGAAAGTCTTTCAAGCTCTTCTACAGTATTAGAGGCACTGGACTGACCTACTAGCATTACATAATTTTCTAGAGATGCATGGGTTTTCTGATGGTTTTTCAAGTTGGTTTGATGGCTGAAAGCCTTACCACAATGAGTGCAAACAAATGGTTTTTCTCCAGTGTGCGTTCGACGATGGTTTTTCAAATTAGTCATGTGACCAAAACCCTTTCCACAGTGACCACAGATATATGGTTTTAATCCAGTATGAGTCCTCTCATGATTACGTAGATTGGTTAGATGACTAAAACGTTTACCACACATTCCACATACAAATGGCCTTTCCCCTGAGTGAACTCTCAGGTGATTTTTCAAGTTAGTTTGGTGACTAAATGCTTTGGGGCAGACGGGGCATTTATGAGGCTTCTCTCCTGTATGAGAACGTTCATGGTCACGAAGACGGGCACGCACAGGGAATGCTTTCCAGCAGTAGGTACAATGGAAATGTTTACGCTCTGCTGGAGTTTCTTCATGGTGAGATAGATTTGATTGTCGGGAAAATGCCTTGCGACATGTCTCACACTTATAGGGTTTGTCTTTGGCTTTCTCTGATGGTGGAGTCAGCATAGAGAAAGGTAGAATACTTTTATTTGTTAGAGCTGCAGTTGCCATGGGAAGTGTTGCTAGTGGTGTAGCTACTGATGATGTCAAAGCAGTCTTCTTACTAGTAACATTTGATGGTGCTGTTGTTGTAATTGATGTTGTTGTTGCTGCTGCTGCTGCAGTTATTGCTGTCGTAGTTAATATTGGTAAGGGTGTAGAAGTAGATTTCCTGTTTTGTTGAAAATTTTTCTGTCGACCATTGTTATTTTTTGGCATTAAATGATTAAGATGTTGATGATGATCAATAGGGGGTAAAAGCTTTTTAGCATTATTCCGACAATTATTTGTGCAAGCAGTACTGTTGTTGCTGTTGTTGTTGTTGCTGCTATTACTGCTATGATTACAAATATCAAAATTCATTTGATGATTAGGTGGCATATTATAATGATGATGATGATGTGGTGTATTCATTTTGAATGGGAAATTGGGAGCACTTAAATAAAAAGGGTGCGAGTTTAAAAATGAACAAGCATCACCATTTTTTTTTGTGTCTTTTTGTTTATAAGCAGAGGAACACATGAAGCCAAAACTGTGACTACTGGAATTAGGAAGTCATAAAAATGTTAAAATCTTTTTAATTTGTCTTACTAATTCCACCTGCAAAATATTGACTTTGTACGATGCTTAACATCCAGTTTAACTTCTATTTCAAAGATCGGATATAGGGAAGGAAACAAGCTTCAGCAACAATGTTGAATTAAACTGGTTTTCAAGTTTGTAAACGCCATGCTGACATCACTTGGAATGTTTACTTATTCAGTGTATAACAAACCTGAAAAATTATAGTTAGAAATTATTTTAACATTTACAATATAAGTTTAGAAAAAAAAACAGTTTCGAATATATAAATATTTATTAGAATTGGTTTATCCTACTTAGATTTTGTAACATGTATTGCTTATATTGTCAGCATAGAGAAAAAAGACAACAGATTCTATCAAGGAAAAAAAAAAAAGTGATTATGTAGATAATACTTTCTCATTTTTCTAAAGTCTACATCCCTAAACTCTTTAAAGTATTTGAAATAGGTATTGCTTATTCAAGCCTTACATCTTAGAACTGCAGGCCCATGACATAGTAGGAATGGTTATAACACAATGGCGCAAATATCATATAATTCCAAATAAGATAACAGTACACCAATTCCCTAGGGTCTTGTTTCCAAAAACATCAAAAGCTACATTACTCATACAGAAATAAGCCAGAGTTAGAAGCTAAGAAATGGAAAGAACCAAATTACAGAAAGAAATATTTGAGATTGAAAAGGTATTTGGCAAAACCAGATTTTTAGATTATAGCAAGGAGCAGACACACACACACGAGTTGTTTTAAAGCCAGCTCTTATAATAAAACTTGAAAGCAATCATACCTAATTTACAGAATGTCAGATTACATTTTAAGATACCATATAAAAATCTAAAACTACACACTCTCTAGTCATAAAAGTTGGTAAGTTGTATGTCAAATACCTGTTTTATGTCCCCAACCCATCAAAAACTGACAAATTAGATACAAAGACAATTCCCCACTTACAACATACAACCTCAAATGGTTTACCAAGAAGTTATGCTGTTGACATACAGATAAAAATATAAACACCATATATAACATATGGAAGAAATGACAAACATCACCAACTAAAAGGCATCATGAGAGTAAAAGGTACTTCTGTGCTATGAAAGTTCTCATTTTCTCTCAACTCCAGATAGCTATTGCATTCTGATCCGCTGTAATAGAGATATAAATAAAATTGCCAAACTTTCCTGCCACTCTGAACTGTCCATTTTACACCCAATATTCTTTTTTTCACTTCTTTTGCGGATTCCCATGACTCTGTTGCCATCCAATTCCATTATTATGAATTTGAATTGGGAGCTTGAGTTATAGTGAATCTTTCATTAGCTGATTACACAACCATAGACGCCACCCCTATGGATGTGTCACAGTTACTTTCTTGATAGATCTTGGTGATCCTAACCGTTGATCTTCTAGGTTTCCTTTGCTCAGCATCAATGTAAGAAAGGGCAGTCCATAACTATGCAGGCAAGGTCGTCACTCCATGAGGCTTTTTCAAAATACCCACACCCAATATACTTTTTCAGAAATACGACAAACTCCATTCTAGATGCATCTTCTCTACTTTCTTTTTATCACCATTACCACAAATGATCCACATCCCCAAGTATAACTTTCTTAGCCATTAAAACTCTTAAAGTGATTGTGTCTAATTAACATTTCAACTTATACTTGGAAATTGTGTAATTCCAAGTTGATGTGTCCTAAACATTACTCTTAAACGATTATTATTCTATGGCACTCCCCACCCCCACCAACAATTATGCTAATTACATAACTATCACATAAATATTTGTAAGTCACCCATTTTTTTTCACTTTGAATCTTTTACTTTTCGCAGTGCTCAATCATTCCATGAATTTTTACTCTTCACATCAACAAAACGTTCAACTCTAATTTATACAAGAATCTTTTGTCAATGTTACTCAGTTATAAGCTCCATCTGTTACTGATTATTTAGATTGAAAGCTTTCTTTCAAGACATATCACCACAGTATTTAGTGATAGAGCACTCACAAGTCCTTACTCTATATACTTAGATGACTATATATCTCACTCACAACATTGATAACCTATTCACTATCATCTCTGAAATCGCTTACATGATATTTTATAAATGTGAAGAAGCATTTCTGGCATGCTTGCACTGAATAATAGTGTGAAAAGAACATTTGGAAGTGATGTAAAATACAGTGAATTAAGATTTAAAAGAGTCAACAAACTGTGAACTCTCAACTAAAGGAAGATTACAAAAAGATAATAGAAAAGATAGAAAGGCTTTAAGCTTCAAAGAAAAAATAATTAAAACACCAAGTAAATAAGAGTACAGTAATTACAATTCTAACCCAACTCCTAATCTGAGAAACATCAACATTTTAACATCTGTTTTGCATACTAGAATAGGTTGAATGGATCTGCTGTTTAGCACATCGACACACACCACAGTGTGGTGTCATCTAACCTTTTCTCCTGATGTCATTTTTTTTTTTATTGCTACGGTCTCTCTGTATATGATATTTTACTAATGTACATCATCCATTTACATACAAGTACAGTTCTCTCTTTTGTATACATCAACAAATATTTTTTAAATCCATGGCTACACTCCCAATCTGTTTGTGCTCTGCCTTTCATCCAATGGATATTGCACACCTCTCTTCTGCAAATCACTTACATACAATTCTCATGTCTCTCTATTGTGTAATATCATATTCTTATGCATGAATCACGGTTTGCTTTTTGCATAGAGAGAAAATATTGCACTTTTCTAGCTACCATATTTTAATTACAACCTCGGCACTATTTAGATTACTTAACCCCTTTTACTTTTAAAGTAATTCACAGGCTGTTCGTTTAGCACATTTGAGATACTGGTTGTGTTAGCCAGCCAGGAATTTCACCACACATATGTACAAATTGGTTGCACTGTGTACATCATTTCATTCATTGACTTCCTACATATTTAGCAATGCCAGCTCCCAGATAGCATTGAGATTGTATATTCACTGTTGCTATCAAGTACTTTGGTCTATGTCACGTTAGCCATTAGGCCTTTGAAATCTAGACCATGCTTTCAGGTGTGAAACTTTTTCTGCAACTCTCACAAATTCTGCCATGAGAACTAGGTTATGAATGAATAAAAGTTCTCAGGGATAACCAGTCATGAAGTCATGTTAAAACTTTAAGAGCTATTACAAATATAAAGAGTCTGAAGACAATGCCATTATCACTTCAATCAGTTCTCAACAAAAATATTATAGCTCAACACTGGCAAAAACTAAAACTACACATTAGCAAAGCTAACTAATACCTGTATTAATTTTGCTAAAACTATATCAGCTACTTCAAAGACTTGGTCCATCAGTTTGAGATTTTTGTAATTGCCTTTCTCTGGTGCATATCCTTTATCCTATTACTAATACTAAGCATGTAGTTTGCATATGACTCACATATCATGATGCTTTCAACACCAATAACAAATACTTAGTATTTAAACAACACCATCAAAGGCCCACAAACAAGTATACTCTTTTAAGAACATTTGAATGGGGGTTATTTTTTCTTTTGCTATTTTGTCTGAGATATGTTTTTCCTGCCCTCCAAAACACTTGAGACTGAAGTAGTTGAGATTAGACTTGAACTTCTGTAGACTAATGTTTGTTGGGGATTCTAGAGGACTGTTACTATGAGAAAAGATCGACATGGTGTATTTAACCCCTTAGCATTTAAACCAGCCATATCTGGCCAAAATATTCTACCAGCTTCATGTTCAACCTAGCCAGATCTGACCTCTCACACCTACCACACAATATCATTCTAAAAATAAACAATCAAAATCTCCAAGCTATGAGATAAAGCATGATTAATTCAAAACAATGTACATACATTTGACAGAGTAATATGAATGCTAAAGGGTTATATGAGGTTTGGAAGATGAGACATAACAGAAATGATGCAAAGAGGAGATGGGTGCACTAAATGGACTTGTATAAACTTGCTAGCTCAGTAGAGTAGGGAGTTATTATAGTAGTAGTAGTATAGTAGTAAGGGAAGTAAAGGAAAGGTCATGTCTATGGGTGAATGACAGCAGCACTTTGGAGTGAATTTGTACCAATCAACTGGATGGCCATTTTTGGATACAGCCTAGAATATTTGCAGCTGTAGCAGTTGCAATGTCAAGGATATGAAAGTATTACTTTTATGTGAGTTACAGTTGAGATTGAAAGAGTGTCATCAAATGATCAGACCTCAAATATTTGACACTGAAAACGAAGCCTAGGTTTTGGATGCAGTTTTAACAATATTACAGATACATTGTGGTCATGAGAATTTGAGCAGTGATGACAAAAGGTGGATAACTTGATGCAGACATGAAAAAAATTGAAACTACATATGGCTGGGGTTAAGAAGTTCATTTGGTAACTGTAAGGTTCTGGAGGGTGTGATCTCATTGCACAATGCCTTCTACCACAGCTTAAGGTTGACAAATACCTTGTAATGAGAACTTTCCAGAAGCCTATTGTGTATGTATATATATATATATATATATATATCTTACACAAATGTAGATCAATCAAGAAAGACAAAAATTAGGTGTTCTTTGAAAGAAGTCTTTTGCAATATTTATTCTGCACTCAATTACAGATATTTCCTTGTCACTATCACCATATTCAAATGCAGTGAATCAGTGACTGACATGTTGAAAACCAATGACACTCATTGAGATACAAAATCAAAAAGTAAATAAATTCATTTGGTGACAAACAAAACTTTGAAGCAACTAGAAAGAACAGTGGTAAGTATCAAATATGATCTTAAGAGCAAGTGACCAAGGAATACAATTATGATTCCATGGGATTCACTACTGAATACACCGATCCAGTTTACAGGACTTATTTCATATGAATGAATAGCCTACCGCACTTAGTTGACACAGATCAAATTGAGACAGCAAACTTTATAGTCTAATATTTTCCCCAGTCTAGACAGTCAAGAGCAACTATGCAAGATATAGCAAATTACAGACATTATACCTGTATTTTCAGACGAATGATTACACAGTCTTTTCCCTGTAGTCGACATCTTGCAACAGTCTAGGAGGAAGTTAACATCAACCTCACCAGTTTCGAAGAGCCTGGTCTGAGAAAGGGCCATGAGCACAGCTCCTTTCTCTTAATGAAGCTAATAAAAACTTTGGGACTGGATCTACATTCAAGAAGTTAAATACATTTATCTTATACTCGAGATTTATCCAACCCATACATTCATGTACATAAAATTCCTTCGGATAGTGATTCTTATTCCATTGATATGCAGATTCTTCATTAGTTGCCCTATTCTTCCTTTTAGTCACATTATCTATAACCAACAGTAAATAGGAGTACATCATTGAGACAATAATATTTTCTCCTAATACAACAAAAAGTAGCGTATTAGATCAGTATATTTCTAATGGAATGTCACCAACATTACTTCGGGGGCGCAGTAAGATTTACAATACTAACCCATAACTGGCTTAGAACATTGATAAAAGTTGGAAGTTGTAAAGTAAAATTATTTGGAAGTTTCACAGTTTAAGACATGAGGTGGGATGTCAACCTTTGAAAAAGTGTTAGGAAACAAACTGCCAACTGGGCTGTATATGTGTGCATATTTATGAGAGAAACTATCAAAAACAAAACAAAATAAATATACAAACAAAAAAAAATCACTAGTATCAGTTTCAGTATGGTTGACAACTGTAACAGAGTGAGCTTCCATGTGACTTATAACAATAAACTAGAAACAAAGCCGAAACGCAGTCTGACGTCACTTCCTACTAGCTTGACAACTGTTACAAACTTATAATCGATTTAGAAACACATCAAGTTGAAAATTAATGACGATCAATCCTTCTTTCCACTAGCTAGAAAAACATATTTGAAGGTAAAATAAGTTAACGCAAAGTTTATTAAAAAAATCAATGTAATCAGTTCTGTCACTCGTCACCTAACTTAGAAAGGGAGCTAAGTAATAGCCATAAACTGAATCGATCAATTATTAGCACATAAAAACATAAAAAGTAACTAATAACGAAAACACGACGAGGGATCCGCTATTAAGGTAGTCGAACACAACAGTATAACAATAATAAAGTAATATATAAAGTAATGATTTGCAGCATAATATTAGTCAAATACGCCTTCTTTAGATAATACTACAATTAAAACATTTGACAGATTCAACCCAAATGTGGAGGTGTAAGATAAAATACGTCGAAATTAATCTATTTCCACTAAATATCTGCATATATTCTAGATAATGAAATAAATTGCAATTTAGAAATTAGAAAAGCGTCGAATCAGCAGCAATCAGGATAAAACTAATAGTGAAAGAACTAGTTTTGATCATTCAGACTAACGTTATCAAAAGACCATTATTGCAAGTTATAAATCACTTATTATTAAAGTGCAGTCTTTATCGTCATATCAAACAATATTTTGATTATAATAAATTTGTTTATAACTTCCACCGTATTAAAACAAATATTTGTACTAATAATGGTACCAAATGCAGATTTCTTTTTAAACAAAAAATGCTTAGGGTTAGATTCACTGAAATAAAGCGGGACAATGCGGTTGATTGTCTCAGACAGAGGACACAAATAATATGGAAAAGGCGGACAATAAGTCGGAGACCATTCCAGTGTCGTACTAACAACTCCCCATTCAAGAGAACAATCAACTATTTACTTGACACATAAAATAGTTTTCTTTGTTACTAATCAATTTCTTATTTCGGATAAAAGTTTTGCGATTAAATACCATTCTCATCAGTTTCGTTTATTATTTCAGCACAATATTCTATTTTGGAACTCGATTGAAATACATTTACTAAAGGAGGATATGAAAAAATAAACGAAACAGATTTAAATTCATAACACTCTGCGAAATAAATGATACTAAATAAGAGAAAAAGTAGAACAATAAGACATCTGAAAAGTGGCTTTGTAATAATTTCACTTGGTTTATCCCATAGAATATAATTGTGGTATGAGATAGTCGACGGAAATAGAAGTTAATTATATAAAATCAGGTCTTCGAAGTGACCGGTTTTTTCAGTTGAAGATGATTATAAAACGATGCAAAAACAAAGGAAAATTTAACTACTAGAAAAATTATAATCATTGAAAATACCTTTTGAAGCATTATTAAGTGGTTTGACAGTGATCAATGGGGAAATTGGTGAGAGTTAAAGAGGAAACGATCAAAGCAGGTGTGAAGTGACCTCCATGTCGGTGCGAGATCTCGGTATCTGCAGTTGTCTCCCCTTTGTTTATGTCGAAATTAGACATGATCCCCATCCCTTAAAAAAATGGCTGCATATGAAACGATGAAAAACTTCACCACTAGCTAATAATGTAAGTACACTTCGCTGCCAACTTGTCATCTATCCGACTTAAACACATGAATGGCGGGTAATTATAATGTTTCTTTCGTATGTTACTCAAACAGTTGCTTGATTTTATTATATTAACACTACGTAAGCACGCTGAAATATTTCATGATTGAAGTCACACACACGCACACATATACATACATATACACATACATATATGTGAGTATGTGCGTATATATATATATATATATATAAAAGTTTAGGGAATAGCTGATGATGGTAGATTTTCTTTAGGTTATAATGTCTAGACATTGGTTTGACTAACTGAACCTGTAACTACTTTTCTCTATAAATTATTTCATTGACTGAGTCGTGATTTGGATAAACTATAAATGTTCAGTATGTCTAATTTCGAATAGCAAGTCTGCTGGGAGTGACTCGGGGCCATTTAATGAATATATTTATAACTTAAAATGACAGCAGTTCCACACATACACATACGAAAAATAGTAAGTGTTATGTTTTCGTAAATATATTATCTAATGGATTCTTATATTCGAAGTGTTCTTATATATGTCTATTGATGTTTTTATTTGATAATTACAGTGTTCTCTGCAATATATTGTTTTCTTCCTGCGATATTTTCGTAAATATGTTTAAAATGTAGCACTTAACTGAAATTAATGTTTCACTATAAAACAAGAAACAACACTGATATTTAAAAATATGCAACAGATATAGCATGCAAGGATTTTATTTTAATTAGGTTATATAATTCAGTTTAAACACCGGCCATTTGATTCACTGGTTTGATCATTCTCAGTGGTTTGCCGTAATGATTTCTCTTTCATATTTCACTATCATTTTCCCAGATGATATGGATAATATTTCGATGCTTCATTTGGTGAGTTGCGATCATGGGGTAAGTATGATTAGAATTTAACACTGTCTACTCTAGTTAATATAATACCTCAATACCTTTTGAAATTAAGCACTTTTCGAAAAATAAATAAGATCGACTAATTCTGTTTACAAAAGGGAATTTTTAAGTTTTTCCTTCTTATACATTTCGCATCAGTGTTGGTGGGCCTTTGGATTGCATTTTCATTCATTCCTTATTATTTTTTTAATTCGTATCTCATGAAAATATTTCATGTGCTAAAAGTTTTAAATGCGGAGAAATATTAATAGTTTTAAATTTTCGGAAATTCTAATCCAAAACAAGATTTGAATATAAAGCTGTATTTACACCTACAAGCAACTACCATAAAAACTCTTAATTTTTCGAACTCGTTTGCTTTGCGTGGAGAATGAAGTTATCGTCTCTGTATAACATTTGTTAAAGAGATCTGTTTTTTCTTTTCAGTAATGCCAATGACTCTTAATTAGTTACCTTTTTAAAAAAATACTTTATTTTAAAGTTACAGCATTTACAAGAATTTAAAAAAAGTTAAACTTTATACTGAAACATCATAGATACCAGTGGTAAACGAAGGGGCGTCAATTTACCATATCGTTTGTAAAAGTTGGCTTTTTGTCTTGCCAAAAGAAATCGCTTTTAAATTAATATTTTCTCATGTAAGATGAATTTTTTTCAAGTTTTAAATTTAAATGACATATGGTAATATGTTTCCTAACTTGTGTGGTAGGTACATCATGCTACCCGGTTTAACATTACGACCTGACCCATGAAAGCCTTTGACAGTTCATTTTGTTGCAGGCATTCAGACCAGACTCATGGCATGAAGTAAGAGTGTACCACAAAGAGCTGCTACACTTCCCTAGATACCAGAAATAAAAACAATTCTCCCTGCTCTTCTCTAACATCCATGAACACCAATCCAACCTAGATCACCTCTCATGAACATGCCAACTACACATCCTGTTCCTCTGAAACAAATCTTTCAATCCTTATTGATTAGTCGATCTCTACTGTCAAGGCTATACTTTTTTTTTTACTGAAAGTTGTGTCTACATACATAGATTCCTCTCTCCGTCATTCATCTCTCAGCCATGAAGACCTCTAGTTACTCTGGCCCAAAGTCACCCTCTCCACCTCCAAATTTGCTTTCCTCTACTGTTCCTCAAACTTCTCAATTTCCTCTACTGTTCCTCAAACCTATCAAACACTAACAACTTTTCAGCCATTGACCAACACTTATTTCACCTTCACTCCTCTCTGAAGCCATTCATTGAAAACTTCAATGCTCACATCTCTTCTTGGCTCTCATATTCATTCCATATTGATTCTGTCAATGCAGAAACCAGTCTTTTTCGATCCTCAAATCTCTTCTGCATCAACAAGCTTCAAAGTTACTTACATCCTTAACAAACACACAGACACTCCACACACTCATGATCACTTTTTCACCTCTAAATCCATCCTCTACCAGATCAAAACTTTCTCTGTTGTAACCATCAGGTCATCTGATTATTGCCTTATTGCAAATACCCACCATAAATGCACATACTATGTAATGCCCTCCCCTCCACACACACATCTCCCTGATCCTGTGGCACTTCAAGTTAATCGACTAATCAGAGTGCCACTAATTCTCCTCCTGACAGCACATGTGCTTCATTTCTGACATATCTGAAACACTAGATGGCTTACTAAAGCCATCCTATTTAACATGTCTTCCCACATTTGACACAACAAAACCTTGGTGGGTTACTGAAACCATTCTCTTATGCATGTCTTCCTACATATCACAACAAAACTCACAGCCCTGACTTGCCAGATGGTTCGCTCAGCTGCACTGCAGTAGTTCGGGTAAAAATATGTGATCTATAATACTTGGAGAAAATCACCCACTTTACAAATTAGACAGTTCTTACCCAATGTCATAACTCCTGCAAGACCATCCAAACTGAAAAGGTTGCCTCTTTGCATTGCAGAGCCATCAAGTTCTCCTGCTTCCCAAACTGCAGGTGATCCTTTGAGTCACTTGCCATAAGGAGGAACTCTACCAACCTAGTAGGTTCCTTCTTTCCTCCACTTATCAACCATGATGGTTCTGTGAGTAGTACTTCATTGAGAATCTTTTAGATTTGCAGCCTGCTTTGCATCCAACCTCACACTGAACTCACTAAATGGATCTCTTCCAAAGCTATCCTCTTCTATTCCACCTGACTCACCACTGAGCAGTCATATACATGCTAAGTGTGAAAGTACTCCAGTCATTTCAAGTCATCAAGGCCACCACACCTGTCAATGTTTCTTCCATCACCCTCAAACAGTGCACACCAGTGCTAACCTCCATAAAATCTTTAATCTCTCTCTCTCTCTCTCTCTCTCTCTCTCTCTCTCTCTCTCTCTCTCTCTCTCTCTCTCTCTCTCTCTCTC
>JAOPUL010002961.1:29181633-29199831 GCA_027564515.1 Octopus rubescens
CACCTCACATCATATCTGCACTGGTTGCATGAACAGAGACTTCAAAAGCATTCTCTAATGGGAATGTGCCAATCTTGTGTCCTTCAGCTAATTAAAAAAGAAACAATCACTGCACATATCAAGAAAACATTATCTCACTCTAACCTCACACATGAGCAGCACATAACTAGAGTTCTTGTGATTACTTGAAATACTAAGCCTTGCTATCATTTCAGCTTCCAATAATTAATCCTCTACAAAACTTAGGTGAGACTACACTGAGGTATTGCTTCTACATCTGGGTCAGTATGGCTGCTACACACATGGCTATTGTGGATCACATCCAGAGAAAGGCCACTGAATGGCTTGAAGTCATTCACTCACAGATTCACCCTAACCTCTGGCCCTCAAACATACTGACCTCTCTGTCTTTTCTATTGCTCTGGAATTCCCTCTCTACATCTATTGTTCTTAAAGTCATCAACTTGTAACTGTTTAAGCTGAATGTTAATATCAGTCTCACTGCAGGATGACCTGCAAAGTCAAGGATTGCAGTTCCTTCTTTCAGGCCTAATTTTTTAAAAAAGAGAAACTTATTGCTTGTTGTAGTAAGACTTGAAATTTTAATGGTAACATTACTCCATCGGTAGTCTTGTTAAACTAGTTGTTACTTTTATGTAAATGATTTCTGGTTTCTAATTAATTAAATTTTTATTCCATTAGTTTTAAGTTTAATTTTCAAGTATTTTTATATTTGTTTTTAATTCAGTTCAATTTTCAAACTATGGAGTTACTTAGTAAAATGCATCCTCAGTTAGTGTGAATGAAACAGACATACAACTTATTTTGATAAAGAAACACAATGTTAACATGTTTCTTGTAGTACTCTATAATCATATTATAGGTGAACTTAAATTACTCTGGGTATTTCTGCATTTTTTTTTTATTGGAAGCAAACAATTTTCAGCAATGCATATCATCTTAGTTAAAATCTTCCAAAAAATGCCACATCTTTTAGGATGCTGTGCATCTATATCATAACTGTCTACAGAATTACTCTTCTATTCCAGTGAATGCTCCTATATTACACATTAATTCCTTGAAGTACTCTTGTATTCCTGTCAGAGCTTCCAACTCTTTTTCACTTCATGTCAGTATTATTCCAAATTTTCCCAAAATATCTCTTTTCACTCTTGGTCATTTTTAGAAAATGACTGTTCAGGAAAATTCTTGCTTTTCTTGGCATTAACAGGGGCAGTTATATTATTGAGCATGTTTGTCTTGAATAGGGGGTAAGAAAGACTTTATCAAACTTATTCTATTTATCAAAAATTTAGAGTTATTCAGTAAAATGCTTCCTCATCCAGTTTAAATGAAATGCGCTTGAAATTTATTTCAATAGTGAGGAAACCAGATAATTACAAGTAAGAAATATTATGTATGAAGTGAAAATAGATCACATGGACAGAAGTATAGAATAGGATTAGCTTGGATAAGATACATTTTGGATTTGTAATCACTTATATTTCTAGTGAGATAAGAAAAGTTCTTAACTAAAAACATCCTTGGCTATCCATTGATATTTGCATGACTGTCCTTATGTAAAGTCACTAAAAGTGGATCACTCTCCTCTACATGTTTGTGCAGCTGTGCTCCAGCAGTGGGTATCTGTGTTTAATTTTCTCATCTTTTACTACATCCTTGTAAATTTGTTGGGGGGTCTGATTTTTTGTACCATTAGTGAGCTGTAAATAGAATCGTCTTGCTAATCAAGTTTTCTCCATCATTTGGACATGTCCAAGCCAGCAGCATTTTCACTGTACCAACATCTCTTCTATACTAGGACCTTGAGTTTTTCTAAGATGATGGTATTCCTGACTTTGTCTTTTCAAGAGATATTCATGTGATGTCTCAGGTATCTCATCATAAATACATGCATCTCTTTTACCCGTTTGTGTTAAACATCCATGTCTCCAATCTGTACAATAAGTGGATAATATGATATTATTGTTCTTTATACTTTGTACTTGGATCATAACGTACTTGTTCCATAGTCACTCTCTTAACTTACTGGCCTCACTCATCCTAAGATGTTCTTCATTTCTTACTATACTGCCTAAATAGGTTAAAGTGGCTTACCTTTATCAGCTTCTGTCCTTTGAGGATCATGGACTCAGCTTATGTTACTTGGCTCTTCTGGATGTTAATATTCAAGTTGAACTTTGTAGCACTTCCAAAAATTCCTCCCAGACTGCATATTCTCTGCACTATAGGAAAGACTTATAATCAACAGCAAAAAGCTTTTCTTTCTCTAACATATGTGTGGTCTTCGTTTTAGCTTTGAAGGCTTTGTCTGTAAGAGTGCACCTTCAGTTGAGTTGCCAAAAACCTCCTTGAACATGGTCAATAGATAGAGTAAGAATGATGTTGGCACCAGCATGCAACCCTACTTGACTCCTACAGTAACATCAAATTTTACAGACCTGGAGTTCACATGCATAATTCAAGCCCGTACTCCATTATGTACTTGATCATACAGGTGAACTTCCTGTGCAGCCAAACTTTATGAGTACCTACCATTAATCCGACTAGTTTACTGTGTCAAGTGCATTTGTGAAATCATTGAAGACCAATACAGTGCTTTATTCTGTTCTACATATTTTACCTGGATTTGATGGAAACAGAACACCATATCTATAGTACTCCCCCCCCTTTCTGAACCCACATTGAATTTCTCTGAAAGACTAAATTAGTGGCAGACTCATGTTGAGTGGAAAAAGCAACGTTTACATGATGATTGAGATTTCATGGTTAAGGGGGATAGTTTTTGTGAGACAACTACTACAAACATCAAATCTAATCTAAGCAGATATGATGCGACTAATCTTTTTTCGTACTATTATTATTATAAAGGCAACAAGCTGGGAGAATTGTTAGTGCATCAGACAAAATGCTTAGCAGCATTTCTTCTGGCTCTTTAATGTTCTGAGTTCAAATCCCACTGAGGTCAACTTTATCAACTTGTCCCTCCCTTCAAAATTGCTGGCCTTGTGCCAAAAATTAGAAATAATTATTATTAAGTCTGAGAGAATAAGCTTCTGCTATGGTTGATGTTCTGCTTCTAATATCTAAAACTGATATCTTTTGGGGAAATGTAGTCCTGTTCATAAAAGTTGTGCAAGTATGGCATGAAGTGTCTAGTTTGAATATGAATGTTATCTGCATGTAGAAACTTAATAAAGAGTGCAGTGATCTATTGAAGAGTGTATGGTTGGAAGTAACACCAAAAGACCATTAATGCAGAGAAGGGAGAATATGGGAAATCTTGAAAATTGCACACTGGAGTTTATATAATGTTGATTGGAGCAAACTATGTTTTAATGGAGTAATCTGACAGGTAACTTCTGAGCCAAGAAATGAAAGATGGATGAAATCCAAAACTATACAACTTTGCCAGACTCAGTTGAAAGCTTTGCTAATCTCAAGCACAACAGTGCTTTTGCTAAAGTTCTTGAAAGTAAGAGAATACTGGTAGATTCAGAACAAAAGCCAATTTCCAGTAGAATTGGCTATTCTACAAAATTAGTTGCTAAATTTCTTGTAAAGTTATTCAAAACCAGGCTGTAATTTTGGAGATTAGAGAGCTTGCTGATTGTATATTTTTTGGTTTCTGGTGGTAATCTTGTTTGTGGTGCAATATTGGGTGGACACTTCCTAACTGATGGTAGGTGAAGTTTTCCAGTTTTTGTAGGCAGCCTTCTTCAGTTGCGAATTGCTTAGAAATTATTGACTGGCTTTGGACATAGTCTACCACTTAGCTACCTTAGATGAGTGAGAGAGGAAGCACATCTACTACCAAAGATAGGCAGCATAGATTAGGTAGAATTTTGAGGTAAATGACTCGAGATTTCAGGGTTGTGTGTAATAAGTTAATCTAGATGAGAATACCATGAAATTTTAATGACCAGGGGATATTAGGTGGATAGATATTGTGACAGCAGGGAAAATGAAGTGCCTTAGAAGTAAGAAAGAGATCACTGGTTTGGGAAGTTAGTGATACTAACTTAAGTAGACAAATCATGATTGTAAATGTTTCAGCCTCTGTACTAAAACTGTTGCTCTCAGAGGACTGAAACAGCTGGTGAACTTGTTTTGTTTAGAGAAAGCTGTGAATATTAAATCATTATTACTGTATATAGAAAGCCATTTGATAGATTTGGTTCATAGCTATAAATGAAATGGCTGAGTAAATATGATATTAGACAATCAACTCACAATTCCGTTAAAGGTGTTTCAATGTACATTTGGGCAGTTCACTTAATTCTATCTACTTCCATTTACATAACTGTCAGGAATAGATGCCAGGTTTTCTAGGTTTTATAGCTGAAGATAAACCACATCTTATTTAAGGGATGTGGTTTATCTTTTTTCCTGTTTGATGTTATACATCTGAAGCTAAGCCTTAGCCCTTAAAAAGTAACTTGCAGTTTACAAAACATATGTTGATTATATTTGTAAAAATGTTACTGTATGTATTGTTATTTCGGCATACTAGTGCAATAAATATTGTTCTTGTCAACTTCACAAGTTGTAATGCCATTGTTATGCTAATATTGTAACATTGCCTGTGCTGTACATGCTGATGAACACTATATAAGGTGGCTCAGTTCAATGTCAGAATTTGGCTATTCAATAACATTTCTAAATGTAAAGGGTCGTGGGTAATTATGGTTTTATTTGGATAAATTTAGTACATGATTGTGGTGTTGCTAGTTAATAACAATGAACTTTTACTTGATAGAGCAGACATTATAGAGACTTGGCTGTGATGCTTTGCTACTGCAAAAAAAAGCTGGGCACCAATACTAAAAAAACGAAAAATAGATTTTACTTTTATCAACAGTAGGTAAAGCTTATTTAGTGATAAAACTATTGGTGCTCAAAGAAATGAATTTTAGCAAGATAAGATTTGCCATAATGTCATCAGTTCCTTCCCAAAAGAAATTAATAATTAATTAAAGAGTCCCATTCTTATCATAGCCTCAGAATCTGACTGAATCAATTCAAAGTTATTCTTAGAGATTGCATGAATCAGCTCATTTTTGTGAATTTGATAAAATTCAAGCTATAGGGCAAAGTCCAAAAGAAGATATGATTCAAATGAGGCTCATAGAGACATGCAATCATTTAAGCATCATGTAAAAGTATTAGAATATTTTTTAGTCCAGTAATCTGAAGCTTAATGCCTGCATTGAATTGATTCAATACCTTGAAATGGTTTCAGATGATTAAAACAAAAAGAAACAAAGGTTGATATTGATGGTGTCAGTATGTCATATGTTGAGAGAAACAAGTAGAAATTTACTTCTAAATGTTGCTTTTATGGATATAAATTATCATCAAAATGTCCTGCATTTGATGAAACTTTTTTTAACTTCTGATCCCAAAAGTGAAAGATGGATGAAGTCCAAAGTTAAATACTTTGCCAGACCCCTCAGTTGAAAGATTTGCTAATCTCAAGAGCAACAACAGTGCTTTTGCTAAAGTTCTTGAAGGTAAGAGTCCACTGGTGGATTCTGGACAAAAGCAAATCTCCCATAGTACTGGCTTAGAAGCCATGCTAATACTCATTGTGAAAGGAAAGAGTTTTATAGTGAAAAAGAAATAGTTGTTTGATTCTGTTTCATAAGTTGCAGAGAGAAAAGTTGTATGTAAATCCACCATGAAAAGATTGAGGAAATTGACAATAATAATTCTGCAAGTATTTATGAAATTGGTATAAAAATACTTGATACTGTAGGGAGGTAACTGTAATCCCTTAGAGTATCTGGATGGATTTGAATAATTCAGTGAGCACAAATTAATGATCTCATTGAAATTTTGGAAAAGTTTGATGCATTAATGGTGACAAATAAGAACAAAGATGTGAATATCATTGTGTTGTGGCTGAATGTAAGAAAAATCATGGCTATTTTGTATGGATAGACGTAATGAATGAGATGAAGTTCCAGTATAGTTTGGGAGATTAAGTAGTTTTAAGCTATCATTCTTCTCAAGAAAAATATCTGAACATGTTATTTTGAGGTGGCACTATTGACAGTATACATTAAACTATTAGTCATAATGAAACTGAAAAATTTCCACTTAGAGAGGGAGTAAACTGGCATCTTTAGTAGTTGTACTTACTACAGATGCACATCTCAGAATATCTGGAGACTATAAAGTAGGTTTAAATTCTGAACCGACTGCAATTACTAAACCAATATTTCATTCTATTTCTGGCATAAATTATTTTGTTAAATTAGATTTAAAGGGTTTATATCATCAGATAGAAATGTATTCTGAAGCAATAGAAGTTATAACAGTTTATACACCAATGAGTTCTTTTAAGAAGAACATGTCTTATGGAATTAAAACAACCAGTACTTAGTTTCAGAGAGCAATTGAACATGGTTGGAAATGACATTGATGTTATTATATATGAATTTGATGCAAGTGTTGGTGATAAAACTGTTGAAAGTCTATATATCAAAGTAGATAAGATCACATTTGGTGTACCATGTTGGTGTAACCATCATATGTCCCTTGGGTGCTTTTAGTGGAGTTTGCTCTGTTGCAAGCACTCAGATCAGGACTCTAGTTTGGGGGTTTCCATGCACCATCACCAAACCAAATTTGGTACAAGATGCAAATTTCACTCCAAAAGAGATGTTTGCACATATGTAGACCACTCTCCCTGTCATTTTTTTAAAGCAATAATGACTTCCAGTTACTCTGAGTCAAAATCCTCCTCCTTCATTCACCTTGTACATTTGCTCCTTTTGTTGCTTTCTGAATTCCTTGATTCACTAGTGAATCTTTGATCACATCTCCGTTTACATTGAGAACATATATCCCACCTTTCCTCTTTCTCTCTCTCTCTCTGAAGTCATTATCTTTGATGACTTCAATGCTTACAACTCCTCTTGGCCTTCACACTCATCCCACACTGATGGTTCCAGAACAGAAACTTTACTTACATTCCAGACCAACACACAGACACCCCACACACCCTGGATCGCTTTCTCACCTTAAAATTTAAACTTTACCAAACCATGACTGTCTTTGCACTTATCAGGTCATCTGCTGTTGCTTCATCCCAACTGCCCGATAAACAAACTCTATGGTATTTCAAGTCAGCTGACTGGTTGGAGCTACACTAGTTTTATGCTAATAATCTTTAGCAGTACATATGCTTCATTGCTGACCCATGAGAAACAGTTAGGCAGGTGATCGAAACCATCCTTTTAGACATGTTTCTCTACAATCCACACATAACAAAAACCCAATGTCCCAAGTGGTTTACTCATAGCTGTATTGAAGCTGATAGGACAAAAAGCACAGCCTACAATGCTTGGAGAAAGTTACACTCTGTTCAAAACTAAGTGGTATTCACTACACAACTCTTGTAAGACCACTATCCAATATACAAAGGACACCTTTGGGCATTACATGGCCCTCTATCTTTCCTACCTCTCAGACTGCAACCAATCTTCCTGATCCCTCACTAAAAGAATATCCATCAACTTTGCAGAGTCCTCTTTTCCCCCTTTTCTAAACATTGATGGCTTTGTAAGCAGTACTCTCATGGGAACAGTTTCCATTTTCATTTCCCACTTTACTTCTAACTCCACACTACACACCCTTGGCCAATCTCTTCCAAAACTACCCCTATCCACTGCATCAGGCTCTCCCATTTCACATATACACATGCCAAGTGTGGAAATATGTCCAGTTACTTCAAACCTGCAAAACTACCACTGGCCTTGACACTGTCTCTTCCATTACACTCAAACATTGCACCCCAAAACTTGCCCCTATACTCACTGAACCTTTTAATCTCTCACTCTCTATGAGTATATATCCTGACATTTGGAAGCATACTTCAGTGTGTCCCATTCCCAAGTTAGGTATCCCCTCTGACTCAGTCAGTTATTATCCTATTGCACTCACCTCTAACACTGATCAGGTAATGGAGGCAGTCGTTTAACAGTGATCTTCTCTAAAACTTGAATCTCTTTCTTTCCTCAGTGACCCCCACCCAGTGAAGCTTGTGTGGAGCCAGATTCATTCTACTCTTTAACATCATTCACCAGTGGTCTCTCACTTAAGAGAATTTCAGTGTCCTAGATATCAGCAAAGCCTTTGAACATGCCTGGTATGTGAATCTCCTATCAAAAGCTCCCACCCTAGGACTTCACTCATTTCTCATCTTGGATCAACATCTTCCTTTAGCATCATACCATATCAACATGTTGATGGACCTATTTCTACCCCACTCATAATCAATTCCTCAGGTTTCATATTTGTCTCCCACTGTCTCCCTTGCCACATCCAACAATACTCATTCATATGCAAATGACATCACTCTTTATTCCTCCCTAACCTTTTCCAAGCATGCATCATCCACATGCAACCTAGACACTACATTCCAAACCTGCATTGATTCCATGAATGGAGTTTGAGAGCATTCTTCAGTAGAGCTCTGCCGATCTTATCTTTATTAACAGCCAAAAAAAACTCAAGCATTATTCATATCGTGAAAACCTCACCACGCCATACTCCCACTAAACATAAGTGACACTGAACTAGAGCCGTCAAAGTTGCTCCAAAAACACTTTGTTAACATAGTTAGGACATCCTAAAGACTGGCCAAAAAAATATTTTCAGGACCACCTCATCACCCTTGTTGCACCCACCTCTCCTCCAACCCCGCTCAAGCCATGTCCAATCCTTCTTCATCAGAACACCAGCCCTATAGAATCTTCTCCCTGATCATATCTTTCCTGCAGGTGTTGAACTGCAACTGTTTAAATGACACATTAACAGCATAAAGTTTGCCAACCTCTGAGGGCCTGTAAAGTTCATGAGTACTGCCCCTTCCTTCAGACTCAACAAATAAATAACAAAATTAAAAAGGTTAGAATTATCAAGCATGGTAATCAATTAAGCTGTCTGTGTTGGAAACTAATGAATTATCTTTTTTTAGTATATAGACTAACAAAGAGGAGGGGTGTGTCACCAAATCCTTGTTTACTTGCAAGAATGATGGATGTAAAACCACCAAAGGGTAAGAAACAATTAGAATCTTCGGTTTGTCAACTTCTGTGGAACAATTGTCCTGTTGTTGAAAATTCATTTAAGTCATTGGAAAATATGTTAACAGCTGAAAATAGTAACCCTGTGTAATGGAAAACTATTTGTTTCACTAACCTGCTGGAAAACATTAATGACAAACATTTTATGAGGATACCCATTGAGGCTCAATGGCAATAAGAGATCCATTGAAATTAAAAGTGTGGTGACTAGTTTACTGTAAAGATGTAGAACGATATGTAATAAAATCTCTGAAAGCATCATCATCTTTTAACATCCATCTTCCATGTTGGCATGGGCTGGTCAACTTGACAAGTTCTGACGGATCCAAGGATGGCATCATGCTCCAATGTCTGCTTAGGCATGGTTTCTAGGGCTGGATGCCCTGCCTAACATCAACTACTTTACTGAGTGTACAGGGTGCTTTGTTCATCACACCAGCATTAGGAGGTTGTCATGTGGCTTGTGAGACTAAGATCCCCATGAACTGAGTGGGTTAAAGAAGAGAGGAAGATGACTCTATGCTAGATGAGAGGTTAAATATGAGAGAAGAGGCCAGAACAGAACAAGCTTCTTGCTGTAGGGGAGCTACATGACTACTCACATTATAGAAAAGAGGGTGGGAGTAACCAGGATAAACCTCAAAGTATGAAGTGAATAGCAGTGAGTGAGGACAGTAATACAAGGAGTGTGGGTGTATAGAGAGAATGAGGGATGGGTGGGTGAGAGGGTGAATACAGTTACTAAAGAACAAGTGTTGAGGGATGATAAATATATGTTGGAAGGTAGAGTAGGTGATGACTAGAGATTAGTGAGGTTGAAGTACTGAATGGTGGGAGGGGATGGAGGGAGGATCAATGATATGTGAATTATGTGTGGTAGGGGAGAGTAGGTGATGACTGAAAGGAGTGAAGAGCAGCAGACTAGTAATAATGATACAGTAGACAGGAGAAGGATGAGAGAAAGAGAGATGACATATAGTTGGGTAGGTTACAAGAGTGTGAAGGGAGAGTCAGATGTAGTGCATGGGGAATGGGAGCAATGTATGATGGTGGGAAAGGAGAGATAATATGGTGGTGCGGAAGGGTGATCAATATAAAATGTTTGTGGAAAGGGACTATTCAGAATGAAGGATGGATGTCAAGTGAAATGGTTCTGGGTGGTGAGAAAAATAAGTGGTATCAGAAAAAGATGATGAAATATGCAGTTCTGCTCACAGTTACTTACAGCAGTAGAATACTGCAGTTAGGCAAGTGATGGAGGTGTCTGTGATAGAGATGATAGGCGGTGGGGATGACTTAAGAAGAGAATTGGTTAAGAATTGTTGTGCATATATATATTGTGCTTCCTGAATCTCAGCTTTGCCAATGTGGGCAGGTCTTTTCAAGTACTGCATATCATCAGTCATTCCAGTCCTTTGTCATCTCCTCTGGGAAGCACAAGGTCTTGAGATCAGATTTCCCTACTTCATCCCATGTCTTCCCGTGTCTCCCTCTTCCACAAGTTCCCTCCACAATGTGATGGTACTTTATACAGCCATCCTCATCCATGCACATCACATGTCCATAAGAGTACTGTCTTCTGTCTTACATACTACATTTGATTCCTCTGATGCCCAAGTTTTCCCTCAAAATTTCTACTTTGTCATTCATGCACACTTACATTTCACATCTAACAGAGCATGATAGCTTCATTTTTTTCTAGTCCTCTCAACTCCTCTGCATTCAAGTCCCATGTCTTCATCGCACAGCTTTGGAGACACAAACATTGTACAATCTGTACTCCACTTTGAAGCAAAAGACCTTTGTTTCCAGCAACAGTAGTAGCTCCTTGAACTTTTTCCAACCCATTCTTACCCTGACTACTATACTTTCAAAGTAACTATCTCCCTTGCCAATGACAACTCCTATGTAACAGAAGCAATTAATACTTCTAGTGAGCTACATGGGCATTTGAGGGGAACTATTTTTGGTGCATTCATAGCATGTACTGCTCTAGTGCATCTGTTACATACAAAGCTTACTTTCTCTGTTAGTCTACTTGTGATTCCATTACTTCTCTTGTGTGTCCATAGCTTACATTTTCTGTATATCAAGCAAAGCTATTTCTCTGAAGATACCAAGGCTGTGGCTTCTTTCCTGCTTACTAAACTCTAGTTTACCTTGAGGCCCATTGATTCTAGGTTTAGCTTCCATGTCTGGAATTTCCTCTAATTCTACTATGAGAACTAGACCATCAGCACATAGGAGTTCCCTTAGACAACCAGACTTAAACTCCTCTGTAATGACCTGTAGGATAGTGATGAGTAGAAGACTGAGGACTGAGCCTCAATGAATACTAGCCTTCATACTAAATTTGTCACTGAAATCGTTGTTGACTATCACTTTACTTGCTGCATCTTCGTACATATCTTGTACATCCCTCACAAACCATTCATCTACACCTAAGCCATTTATCAACATCATTTGTCTACAGTGACACATGCTTGAATAAAACTGAAATTACCCATATAGCATACACATTGCTTAAAGAAAATACAGCTTGGCTATATGTGCATATGGATCATATTTAAATTAAAAAAATTAGGACTGTTATTGATAATTGATACATATTCTGGATTGGCAGAAGTAATAAGAGTTAAGAGTAAAGAAGCAGAAACAGTTAGTCATGTATTAAGAATTGTTGTCCTGAAATAGTGTTCCAGAAACATTAGTGTCTTACAATTCCTATGAATTTCATCATAATGACTTATGTGCATGGCTTAATAAGATGAAAAAACCTCCATATAATTCAGAATCAAAGGAAATTGCTGAAAGAATGGTACAAAGTGTTAAAACAAGTTTAAAAACACATTCTTCAAGCAGGTTCTATTGTTAGAACCTGTAAAAAATTTTCTAATAGGTTTTTAAGCTGCATGCTTTTAAAATATTAGACAATCCCCCAGTCTGTAAGATTTCTTTGTTTATCTGCCAAGATGGGCAAACAAATACAATCACCAGTTACAATGTCTTATAAAACTGCAGTTCCAGTTTGGTGGTTACAATTCTTAAGGGTGACATTCCATACTGTTGTTAATGATTGTGATTTCACAACTGATATGGGGACAACTATTGCACATAACTTTATATGCACTTCTTTAGTTAAAAAAAAAAAGAATTAAACTATTACATTTTTAGATATGATGTGCATATATTATAAATATTGTATGGTGGCAAGCTGGCAGAATCATTAGCACGCCAGGCAAAATGATTAGCGGCATTTCGTCTATCTTTACACTCTGAGTTCAAATTCCACTGAGGTCGACTTTGCCTTTCATCCTTTCAGGGTCAATAAAATAAGTACCAGTTGAGTACTGGGGTTAATGTAATCAACTTACCTCCACCCCCAAACTTGCTGGCCTTGTGCCAAAATGTGAAACCAATATTATAAATATTGTAATGTTGCATATATTTTACATGGGGATTAAGATAATTTAAGGTAACCACCAGTTGAATGTGAAAACTAGAACAGATAGTTAAATAAAGCTAGATTTAAAGGATCATGTGAAACTACAGCTGCACTTGGATAAACTGAGCTCATGTTTTGAATGTATTTTATTTAAAGACCATCAGAAATTTGGCTTTGACTGTGAACATCATCATGTTTTAGTTACAGGTGAAGGCAATTTCTGTTAAACATGATTCCAGTTTTTGTTTTTATATTTAACTCTTAGCTGCTTGTCACACTGATCACACAAAAACATACTTCTCAAATTAAACTGAGGATATAATTTGGAATTAGCAGTCTCTAAATATTATCCCAGTATTGCACCACTTCTACTGCTAGCTGATTGAGAACTATGCCACTTCGTTTGTGACACACATTATGAAATCTTTCATCATCAACTGACTTTAACCCTTCAACATTTAAACCAGCCATATCTGGCCTAAATATTCAAACTGGCCAGATCCTGCCTCTCACAGCTACCCTACAATGTCATTCTAAAAATAAACAATCACATCATTGCAATCTTGAAGCTATGAAATAATGCATGATTAATTCAAAACAAAGTGAAAAAATAAGCATTACATTTAACAGAGTAATCTGAATGCTAAAGGGTTAAGACAGCCTCAAAATCTTCTAAAATTTACAAAATCCTGTCAGTTGTAAATAATCTATGGGTTCCTCAATGTTGTTTGCCATTGACAAGTTCGCAGTAGAGGATGGTCCGTGGGAGTCTTGAAGGGGCCATTCGGATGACATGTCCTGACCACCTGAGGCGATGCTTGAAGATAGCAGCTTCAATGCTCAGCATTCATTGTTGGTGCATTGGTCCTGCCATTTGATGTTGAGGATTTACCGGAGCTTGACTTGTTGGAAATGATCAAGCTTTTTCGGGTCTTTTCAATACAGGGTCCATGTCTCGCAAGTGTAGAGCAGGGTAGAGATGACAACGGTGTGGAACACCTTGAGTTTTGTTCAGAAGGAGAGCCCGTGGTTGTTGAATATGTACTAGCTGAGTCTTCCAAAAGCCTAATGAGCGGATTTGATGCGGTGGTGGATGACTCTTTTGCATGTTCTGGATTTTGAGAGAGTGCTGCTGAGGTACTGAAAATTATTGACAACTTCCAGAAGTGCATCTTCTATGTTGATGGTAACTTCTGGTATCTTCTGTCCAGGAACAGGTGGTGCAACTATCTTCGTTTTGTCCGCATTCACTTCCTTCTCAAAGTGATAATAGGCTTCGGCAACAAGTCAAACAGCAATGGAGGAGGTAGGAGTGGCATTGTCGTCTGTGTACTGGAACTCCTTGATGCTGTTATTCGATGTTTGAGTCCTGGATCTCAAGCGCGCAAAGTTGAAAAGATCGCCATCCAGGCGATAGTGGATGTCAACATCAGGAGAGTCATGTGGGATCTCGTTGAGCATCATCGCTAAGTAGTTGGAGAAGAGGGTTGGAGCCTTGTTTCAGGCCTATGGAAATGGGGAATGGATTGGAGAGTACATTCTGTATGCAGACGCATCCTACCATGTCATCATGGAGCGTGATGAGGAGATCGATGAAGTGATCGGGACAACCAAAGCAACAGAGTACAGACCACATTGCTGGTTGGGGAACCTTGTCGAAGGTTTTGCGAAGGTCTTAGAAGATGAAGAATGGTTGCTGCTGTTCACGAGCCTTTTCCTGAAGTTGCCTCACACAAGATCATGTCAATAGTTCCACATGACTGCCGAGAGCCGCATTGAGATTCTGGGAGATTATATCAAGAGAAACCAAATTGGTTTTGGTGTTTACCTTACTGGTCATCATAAACTTGTCCCTTACTTTTCTGAGCTAATATTGCACCAAAATTGATTTTTATCTATCAGTCATCCAATATTGATAAAATAAATAGCAGTAATAAAATAAAGTCTGTAATCAAGTTTTTCCTCTTTCCTTCAATGTTGTGTGAAAAAAGAAATGTAGTAATATATTTAAAAATAAAAAAAAATTTCAATGACTATTTTAACAATTTTTAGTCCTTGTATCTTCTGGAGAAGCTATTTTAAAATGTGGTTTTGTGTTCTTACTTAGAAGAGAATGTTATGAACATTATCCTACCAGCAACCTTGCACTTGTATTTGTTCAATTACTGTTGCATCTACTAATGTTCTCTGATTGAATTTTTCAAAATCAAAAGTAATCTGTCATCCACTATATAGATCTTGTCAGTGAAACTGATGGCCATTCTCTACCAAAAATGTCTTCTTTGAATTCAGTATAGTCTGCAGTTATAATATTAGTTGGAGACAAAGATAAAACATAGCTGTATGGTGACTATTTCATTTAAAAATAAAATAAAGGAACTCATTCTTCAAAATAGACTCGTCTACAATAGTCATAACAGATTTAACCCAAAGTCATTGAAATTTGTTCTTTATCTCAGTATATTTATTATTATCTCTTATAATTCCTGCATTGAATCCTTCTGTAGTTCAGTTTAATTATATGTCGTGTTCACTGCGAGTGGTTTAATTGTCCTAAATAATCTAGTTTAAACTAAATTAAACAGTAACCTAAATTAAACTAAGTCAAACAAATCTCTTTTTTTCTGTTTTGTTTTCAGTTATAAATTCTGTCTTTGCTACTTCCTAATATAGAAACCATTAATTGTAATCTGGTGCTATTGGTTTGTTGAGGCATGTGGTGCATGTGGCTTAGTGATTAGAGTGTTGCACTCATAATTGTATGATTGTTGTTTCAGTTCCTGGACCAGGCGATGCGTTGCGTTCTTTAGCAAAACACTTCATTTTATGTTTCTCCAGCCCACTCGGCTGACAAAAATGAGTAATGCCATGATGGACCAGCATCCCATTCAATGAGGAATCTATATGCCACAGAATCTGGGAAATTGGCCTTATGAGCCTATGGCTGAGCAAGGACCTTTGATCCATTGGTCATTGACTTGTTTCAAATTATCTCATGCAACAAGGGCAGAAACTAATGAATGTATCTAGTAACTGATACGAAGGGCTACTCATCATCATCATCATCATTTAACGTCTGCTTTCCATGCTGGCATGGATTAGATGATTTGACTGGAAACTGGCAAGCTGGAGAGCTGCACCAGACTCCAGTCCATTTTGGCTTGGTTTCTACGGCTGGATGCCCTTCCTAATACCAACCACTTTAGAGAGTGTAACGTGTGCCTTTAACATGTCACTGGCATGGGTGTTTTTAATGTGGAACCAGCATGGGTGTCTTTAACGTGTCACCAGCACTGGCCACGATTATGAATCCACTAAGCTTGTTGTGTCTTCTCAAGCACAGCAATAAAACATTACAAGTTTTGTTGGTATGGACATATCACCAGGGATCTTAACAAAGACTGCTCTTTTTAAGTCTCCTAATAGAACATAAAAACAAGGGTCATTTACTCTTTTATTTTTTTTTTGAGACAAGTCTCAGGGAAAAAAAAAAAAAAATCATGTCAGCAGCCAACAAAGGAGCCTTTACAGAGTTGTTTGTTTTATTTGAAATACTAAGCAAATCTTACCCAAATTGCACCATACCACCTTTGATCAGGTAATGTAGTCTAAAACATGCTCGATATAAAAATGATCAAAGGCATTCCAGCTATAAAAGACAGCTGGAATGCCTTTGATCATAAATCTGCTTTATCCAGGTTGATCTGAAGTTGAAGTTAAACAGCACCACATCAAAAGCACAGCTAAAATTATCACACTGCAACAAATACTAGACTTTACTATTTCTAATGTCTACTTCTGGTGTCTTAACATACACCACATAACAATGGTTTATAATTTAATTAAGGAAAGCTCAACTTTCCTTGTCAGAGCCACAGTGTTTCGGCTCTAAACTACTGTTAGCCCTATACAAACCCTAAGATTACTTTGCAATTGAATACTGCTTACACTTGTTGGTTCCTATGGAAATCTCTGTAATAATGGCTTTCAGAAGTTCAAACTGAGCATTAACCATATCTAATTATCCATACACTTCTGAACACTGTACTGGGACTAAATTATTAAATAAAATGAAAAATTAATGGTAGTCATTGACTATGAATTGATGATGATGGTGAGAATTTCTTTTGTACATCTTAGAAATAAATTGGTGTCAAATTGGCATTCTTACAACGGCTATAACTGAATGTTATTTCATAAGTGCAGCAAACATGGGCCATGAAATAACCTCTTTAAGTTAACAATCTGATATCTAACATTTCACTAATTCCTCCTTTTAGTACCTACATTAATACTGAAATCAATTTGTTAAAAATAGAGAGAGTGAAAATACTTGAAAAAATTCAAGGAGTGTTCACACCTTGTAACTTATCTATTCTGCATTGCACTGATATATCATATGCTATGTTTATTAATACAACAATACCCGTGATCTGCATATTTTTGGTGGTGCATTTTTTTCATTTGGGTACCTGGCAAAACAAAATGGTCCACTTGTTTATGGCTGCATTAGTATTAGATTTTTAGTTTAATAAACTTAAAGGATCTTTCCACCTTATGTTGGTTTTATTTTAAATTGTTAGAATTCCTAATTGTTTTATCTTCAATAAGTTAGATTTTCCTCTGAGTGAAAACTAGAGACAATGTTGAATGGGTGGGCTAACAGAAGTGATTGACATAGGAAATGCTGTATAGCTGTGGTCAGTGTATGAAAGTGGTATAGTGCACGCACACACACACACAAACAATTATATTCATTGTATGTATGTTAATCACATATTCAGTGTAGTGCCAAGGCAATCTGTTTCTTTCAATATTTCAACAATTCATAAAGGATATGTAATTTTGTCTGCTTTCACATTCTTAATTGTCTTAATCATGCACATACTGACATCCACACTTGTCTTTATCTGTTTGCTTCTCTGGGATTAGGTTGTCTCTACTCCATTGATATTTTTCATTTCAACAAATTATTGGTCTCACATTTCATTACCAGTAAGAGCATATACTCATCATTGCAGACACATCTCTCCAGTGTTGTCTTCATTCAGAGTCACATAAGCTTTCAATTTAAAACACATCATGCCTCTCAATTATTTCAGTATAACATGTACCTGTCTCTTATTTTCGGTAATCCCAAGAACTAGTTTCTTGCTTAGACCCCAGATATTTCCCCCTTGCCTCTTGTTTCTGTTGCTTATAAAACTTGCACTCATTTCTAATAGCATTTTTTGCTTCACTATACTAAGGTGCTCACTACTTAAGCTATGGAATTTCTTAGTGGTTTATAGTAAGTTGCTTTTTAGGAACATCCAGTTACATTATAGTTTTATCTTATTTATCTATTTTAAATAGATGTAATCTAGTATAACTATGAAAAGTTCCTAAAGGATCATAAACCAATACATAAATACTACTATTAATTTTATTTAATTTCTTACATTTATAATTTGTATTATACTTCACTCTTTAATTATATCTCTTATCTTTCTAGGTTATCCAATGTTTTATTAAACCTTTGATGCACCAAATTCTAAATATTTGCTGATAATTCCTAAAGATGAAGAAGCCTACCTGTGACCTTTGTGGAAAGATGTTCTCTCGGAGAGACAACATGGAGAGACATCGCATTCGTCA
>JAOPUL010002961.1:29222513-29234149 GCA_027564515.1 Octopus rubescens
GGTATCTGAGGGCATATTTGTTAATTTTATAAAACAACTTTAATCTGGCAAAAATCAAATATATTTTAATATAAATTTGTGAATCTGCCTTTTGCTTCGATGATTGCTTTAGTGCAGGACTGGATTCGTTGACATGCCTGCACTAAATGGTCCTTATTGATTTTGAACAACACCTGGACATTGGCAGCCTTCAAGTGAGGCTAAGGTATTGTGAGGAGGTCAATCAATCTCCCTTTTGACCATGCTTCAAACATAGAAGTCCATGGGATTTAAGTCTGGCAATTTTGGAGCCCATGAGTTTGGTATTTCATGATTGTAAAGATTGTCTGATATCCACTCTTGGGGAATGTGAGCTTTGTGAGAAGGTGCTGAGTCTTGTTGAAGCATGTAGCACTTTCCACTCTGTACTTCATCCCTCCAGGGCTTAACAACTGTTTTCAGTACCTCAGTTCACCCAGCAACATTAATTCTAAGACCCTGTGGAAATATGTGAGCTGGCATGACATGACATTCATTACTCACCACAGCTAAAACCATCACAGTTGCAGGAAACTTTGTGTGTAGCACTCTGGGGACATCAGAAGGAATGGCATGTAACCATCTATCATTTCTCCTGTTGAACTTTTGGAGTTGGTCAAAGTTTATCTTATCAGAGAAGAACCAAAGCATGCTATTTTTGTAAGGGGTTTTAGCCTTGTTAAATAACTGCTTGGAATGGATCAAACAGTTTTCCTGTATCTTTGCAGACACAAATTGGCCTCTCCTTAGTACATATGACTTTTATCAAATCTTCTCATGCACCACATTTCTAATAGTCCACTCTGATACCTAAAGTTCTTTGGCAATAACCCTCATTGATTATTTGGATCATCATTGATGGTTTTTCGAACCTGTTGGGTAAATTGTGATGTCCTTATAAGAAATAAATATAAACCTTTTAATTGGTTTGAAGAGAGTAATATAATGATAATTAAGTGTCATCAAATATCCCTTGAATCCTGCATATGTAGTGTTGTTGTTGCTAAATCTTTTTATATTTTATTTCATTGAATGTTTCTTTTCGTTGTACATTCATGAGTTTCCTTATAATGTATGAAACCATACAGAATGTAGGCAGTTGTACTAAAATGCCTTAAATCTGCAGCTATCCCTATTTTGCGGAGGAAATCAGTGGTACGAGGTCAAAGAACACCAGACACCTCGACAGCTACCAGCACAATCTGATAGCTGCCGGCCAAGCTCCTGTACTTGTTGACTTTCCTCTCCTCTGTGTTATGGGCTGCAACACTGAGGTTTGTGGAAGATGCTGCGAGGTTGGTGCCAGAGAACGTGTCACTGCATGTCGCGTCCCAGACTAGGGATCTGCCTCCTTCAAATGGGAAGAGGGTTATCCCATCGGGGCGCTTACTGTCCCTGCGGTCGAGACCTGCAGGCTCAAGTTGAGACGGGAAACCAGACGCATAAAGGCCCCTCCTGATAATGTCATTCAGGGCAGCATGTCGGAGGAATTGGCTCGCGCTAAGGCTGCAGGACAAAGGATGCAGGCAGAATTTGTCTACTATCGCTCCGCAGTGACATTTGTGTAGCTCACACATGTGGAGGCTGAGGTATTGGGCCACCCCGATGTAGAAGGGTACTGGTAGATGAGGAGGGCACTGAATTATAGAGTTTGAACTTGTAAAGACTACAGTTGCTGTTGCTACTACTGCTGCTGCTACTACTGCTTCTGCTACTACTACTACTAAAATATATTTTTTATGTTTAATGTGCAACTTTGTCATACTGGAGGGACTTCAAGGGCCTTGGGCACCGTCTTTCAAAAATGATGAGCTTCTAAAGAAAAACGAAAAAACTTTGCTGTTCATTCTAACTCATAATATTTCTTTGTCCATTATTGTTTTCTATCTATTTGAACTTTGAAAAATAACCATTCACTTAGTGGAATTTCTTGCCATAAGAGGCAAAATAAGTAAGGTGATTTCTGTATTTTGAAAATATTTCAAGTCATAGTTCATTATAAAGTTTCAAAGAATCTTGATCTGTGCCAAGTTAAAGAATATGGAACCAGATTGGTTTTACAAAAATTACTGAATTACTGAAAATCTCTTTCTCTCAAACTTGTAAATGTTCAGGATATACAGCTACAGGATCAGAAGACCTCTTTACATTTGCTTTTGATGTAAATTACTCTAGAAAATGAAGGATATCAAAATGTAATTTCACAAATGTTTATAAGCTACCTGGTTGTTTAGCTTTATGTCAAACCTGATCTAACAGACCTATGATCAAAGGCCCCTGTTTTAGGTCTACATTATCCAAAGTGTCTTTTTTTTTCACCTAAGAACAATAAGATGTAATTTGAAGCAAACTTAGCTACTATTTCCAGCCAGTTAAGTAACTACATAGAAACTCCCAAATGTTTAGAAGGGTTTGAGTTTCAGCAATAATGCCAGAGCCAGAGAGATCTGCATACTTCCAACTCCAGGTTGTCTTCAAGCTTCTTGCTAGTGTCTATCACTGACAAATTCCTATACCCTCCAAAAATGGTTCACATCATTTGCATATACTCATGCAGTGATTAATTGAGTGCACTGGTTGCGATTAAATTCTGGTTTGCAAATTGGTGAAGGTGAAAGTAAGGCATAACATTTGTAATGAATTTGAATATTTTTTTAGCTGTATGATATTCATGAGTAACAAGATTAGTGATCTAGATTAATTTTATTGACATAAGTGATGACTGTGTCTGGGTGCTGTTAAATAATATTATATTCTCATGTTCACAATGTTTTTGAGATCTCTGTTCACAAATGTTGGAGAGGAGTCTAATTTACATGTACACGATTGAAGAGTGATTTAATCTTGAGTTTGTGTATTAAATTATAGTAGAAGGCATTAATGAACTTACAATAGAGTGTGGGAGTCAAATATATTCTGAAGTACAACCAGTGATAACAGAATGGGTGTTAGAGAGAGCCAAAGGTATACATTGTGATGGAGAACCCAGATAGGAAACTTTCAAAGAAGAGATGGAAGATTAATAAGCAGGCAACTTCATTCAAAATTTTTGTGTCAAAAACAAATAGTCATGCAAAACTTTTGCTTTCACAGAAGGCATGAGGCAATTGTGATGTAATAAAAGTTACCCATGGAAAATGATATTGTTGCTTGTTGAATGGGTATGTAACTTAAGGTGGTGAAGAAAATGATCATATTCAAGTATCTCTAATTCCATATTAAAAGTGAGAGCAATGGGCTGGTAGTTGGCAAGATCGGAGCAGTTACCACGTTTTGAGGGTGGGGTTAATGGTTGGGATATGCAGGGATGGATTTATGGGAGGAGGGGGGTGATTGTCCCAGGCCACCTTCGATATTGGGTGGGGGAGCCCTGCTATGAAGGGTATCGAACACTCAAAACAGGGAGGGCCCACTTCCCAGCAATCTTGTATGAAGAGGCTCTCTTTCAATATACAAACATATCTTGATGTCTTAAAAAATCTAATGGATTCTCTTTTATGATAAATAACCTTAGATTTCTCCACATTACCAACACCAATAATTTTCCAAGATTTTAATTCTTGTGTATGAAGGGACCCCGAACTTGAAGTGCCCCAGGCCCTCCATAGTTTAAATCCAGTCCTGGGGATATGGCACTTATAAAGAAAGAAGTCTGAAGTATTTGGTGCATTCCGAGACACAATTTGAGGGTGATCGCAAGAATACCATCAGAAATGTAGCATGGTCCTACATGAACATTAATCTTGAATTCAAACTTCAAGTCTGCCCTCAATATTTTGTTTTTTAATCTTTGTTATCTGAAATGTCATTCAGAGTTCCCTTAATTGCTGAAGAGATCTAGCATCATCACATACTGACCCCACAAATTCCCCCACTCATCTTAGTTACTGCAATAAAAAGGGAACTCTGCTAATAGAAATACAAAATGTAATATAAACTTTGAATAAAAACATTGTTTGTTGAAAATATTCAGAATCACATTTTCTTATCTTAATGAGTGAAGGTATAAAACTTGCTGTGTATTCTGCAAATGAATTCAGCTCTTTAGTTATGTTTGCAAATCACTGAAATTGCCATTTACATTGCTTGCATCATCATAATTTTGGACAAAAAGAATGTATTAATCTATATGAAGATGCTATGTAAAATATGTATCAATATCATGGTATAATGGTATCAACCAGACTATTGGATGTTGTTATACACCACTAGTCACAATGCACTTTGCATTGTTTTAGCTTTTGAATGAGGCCACCTTGCTGGCTAGGCAAGCAGGCCAACATTCCCCCTGAACAGGGCACCAGTCTATCATGGTGTTACCCATTTACAGCTGAGTGAACTGGGGCAATGTGAAATGAAGTGTTTTGCTCAAGAACACAACATGCAGCTGGTCTGGGAATCGAAATAACAACCTTGCAATCATGAGTTCAAAACCATAACCTTTAAGCCATGCACCTTAACATGTATCAATATAAATACTTAATTTTTAATATACTGCAAAATTTCACTTAAAAGAAAAAAAGAACTTCCGAAGAAGAGACCTTTATTTTTTACCAATGTGTGATGGAAGAAACCATTTCAACTCAGAAGTTCTTTAATTAAATGTAAAAGGGGTTTCAGTTTATATGTTGCTTAGAGTTATTAAGAAAGTTATTCCCCTGATATTGACACAAACATTGTTTAAATGAATCCTTTGAATGTGTTCTATTAACACACATGTAGTTACTGTAACATCATCAAATAATATTGTAACACACTGTGTTTAAAAGATATTTCAGAGCAAACTTTTCTTTTATCCCTTTGTCATTGTGCAGAACAAATTTATATTCTATATTTCTTTTTTGTTTACATTTCAGGGTCTTTAAGTAGAATCTGAGAGACTGGATCTCTCTTCTGCTTCAGTATGTTTAGAACTTAATATTTATTTAGTGCATTGACATTACACTGAATTTTAAGTAATAAAATAAAATGTCTTTTAGCAGCTCAGATTCATGCAAATTATTCATATTAGTGTTGCTATGGTTGCTTCAAATAGTCTTATTGTATTCCAAGGAGACACATCATTGCTTATTTCTGATGAAGCTGAGTTAAAAATGTAATCAAAAAAAAAAAAAAGGGAACAAGAAATGATTACATTATCATGGCTTATCTCCAATAATCATGTCGATTTAGCTCTAAAGTGAAGCTGTTAATTGTCTTTCTTATTTTGTACAAAATATTTTATGAAAGCAACGTCATCTAAAATAAATAAATACATAAATAAAATTTTTTAGACAGTTCTGGAATAAAATAATATTTAAGAGATTCCAATTATAATTAAGTGATCAGATAAGGAAAAAGTTTGAATACAACCTGTTATCTATTCAGAAAGTATTTCTTTTACTGAAGACATTATGACTAGACATACCTGAATCTTTCTTTTATTAACTGCTCATTGTTCTAATTAATTTATTGCCTAAAACCTACAAAAATTTTAGTTGTAGCTACCTACATCATCTGATAAAAATTAACTACTGTTGCTGACTATTCACCCACCATCATAACACACCAAGGAAACTGATCTTGGCATGGTGGTAATATAATGTTATAAATACAGACACTAAAGGTGGATTTAATAACCAAAGAAATTATAATCTTGAGCTTTTGTAGACTCTTTGAAAAGTTTGGTATAGTAGTATGGAATATTTCTAAAAGATGGTATGTATAGAAAGTCGTTAAGAGAGACCCATAGCTACAGTTTCTCTGTGAAAGTAGTCTCATTTAATTTATCAAAATAATAGGTGGGCATAAATTGCATCTAAACTATAGCAAAATACAGCTTACTGCAAACCTTTGATCACCAATATGTTAAACTAATAAAGTGAGTACTAAATTTCTAAATTCACTCTTAGTATTTAAAATACATTTCTATCATCCTCAAGCAGTGTACATTCAAACTTTCCAAAACATTGCCCCCTATGGCTATTTACCTCATTATATGATAATATGTGGAAGTATATCCTGTACCATGGAAGAGTAACCTCTCTGACCAACTATATTGATTTATTGAACTATATTGAACTCTTTTACTTACTTAATGCAGTCTTTATGCTTCCCTTTGCCATACATATGTGGTTCCTCATTCTTGAAAAGTTCATCAAAAATATTGTTGACCTTGGCAAAATTTTCAACCAGGTATGGCATGAGAACTTCTTAATAAAATTACTTTATATCTTGGTTTGATAGTTTTTTAACAGACAACTTCATGGCAGCATATGTCAACAGGGCTTTTTTTTAAAGCCCACATTCTATTTAACTCTAATGTATCTTCAACACTATTCTGTATCATCAATCTATTTGCTTTAACTTTTAACTACACACAACCTAGAAACTTCACATAAGTAATAAAAAAGATCTTGCATACATGTTCTAAAGAGCCATAACAACCTAGTATCATTCAACAGCTCCCAAATTGCAGTCAGTACACATATAAAGGAAATACATGACATTTTGCATAACACTAGTCCAGCCCTATGCCCTATTTGATCATTCAAGGTAGCTTATTAATTGAAGGTATGTGGCCTAGTGGTGTTGCACTCACAATTGCAAGATTGTGGTTTCGATTCCCAGATTGGCAGTGCATTGTGCTCTTGAACAAAATGCTTCATTTCACGTTGCTCTGCTGTAAATGGGTAATCTTGTAATGGATTGGTGTGTAAGGTTGAGATAATGGACTCAGGAAAAGCATCAGATCAGAGGGCTCACAAGCCACATTTTGTATTCAGCGATTGAGAGGTTGAATAGTACAATCCGTATTGTGAATTATGACTGGTTGAGATTGGTTGTTCAATCATAAAGGTCAATCAATCAACTGAATTTTCTTGACAGTAAATATGTTTTACCATGGCCTATTCAAGCTAAATGAGCAAAGTTACTCCTTTAGTTTGGCCAGGCCACAGACATTTCTATTCAAGATATTTTTATTGATATTCTCTTCATTATTTAAGTCATAATCTAGCAAACACTGAAGACACCAGAGGCAATCCCCTCCCCTAAAATAATCTAAAATATCTGAAGGAGCTGCTCTACTATCACCAACTGGAAATCTGATCTAAAATGATTTTCAAGAGAGCAAAGGATAGTTTTATATATTGCATTGTCTGAGGTATTTTCTTCTACCTAGTTACAGCTGGAAATTTTGTTTCCTGACCCAAAGAATTTCAACTGATAATAGAATTCTTCTAACTCATTCTTGAATACAACCAGTTAAACATTACTCTTGAAGATAAATATATAATACTTTAACTGTTCACTTTGTCTCCAAACTACTCAATATATACTTCCTGAGATTTTTCTCATTACTGAATAAACACACCTGCCAGTTTCAACTCATTTTCCACCATAAAAATCCAAAAAGTATCAGAGAGATTTTCAATCTGGAACAGTATGCTCCAGAAATGGATCTATCCTTACAAACAACTGACTTATTCCTTTTACTTCCAGCATTCCATTGGGTGTAATAATATGAATGTAAAAGACAAACTGGTATTACAAGAAAATACTGTTATACATTACATAAACAAGAACAAAAGATGAAAAGAACTAAATTAATAGCATGATTCTGAAATGGTTCTGAAATTTGTAATGAGCTAATCAAGATTGAATGAGTTTTTTTTTATTAATGGAAACTTATTATTGTATGATTTGGAAAAGCAAAGTTTCAGGAGAAAATGGTGCCCATAGCCTTTTTTGGGCTCTTTTGAGATGGTGAGGTCAGTGAACTTTACAGATTGATGACCGTAAGTAAAAATTGGGTTGAGAGGGAATTCTAGATAGGTGCATTTCTGGAGGGAAATATTGGGATATATGTTTAGCAGGATGTTTGGCGACATGATATTGCAGAGATGAAAGGAGCAAAATAGGGGGGGGGGGTTTGAATTGACTCAGCTTAGGTAATGGTGGTATACATCTTAATAAGGCATCCTGAACCACTCAGCTCATTGATAATCAATCACTTTTGAACATTCCCTAGCCTCTGGCCCACAAATGTGCTGTCTCTTCTCTTTCTTTATTACTATAATGACCTCTGTTCCTCAGAGCCAGCAGTTCTCATACCTCCACCACTCAAGCATCCCTTTCCCACTCATCTTTTTTTTCTTTCTCATCTCTCTTGATGCATCCACACCCACTCAACCTCATTAAGCTCAGTTCTTTTCCCCCAGAATATTGGCCCTCTAGTGTATTCCTTCTGATTATGTCTTTCCTGTAGGTGCTGATCTTCAATAGTCTCAGAGGGCCTGTAATGGTCATGAGCACTGCTCCTTCCTCCAGACTCAGTGAGTCAATAGCAAATAGGAACAATTATAATTAATGACCAAGCACATTGTTCAGCTAGTATTTATAGCATATTGGTGAGTGAAAGCTTGTCACATAGTTGAATAATCAGTTTTTAGGTATCCTTTGGAATGTGTACATATAAGTATTTGTACAGCAGGTGCACTGTCCCAGTTATGTGAGAAGTTCTCTAATGTATGTCTATATTTGTGTCTTGTAAAGGATCTTCATCTGTTTTGAACTGAAAAATTTCCTACTCTGAAGTAAAAACCTAATCTTTAGAATGCAGCTTTGGCTTTGTTAGATCAACATGAAAGATTCTCAAGAATTATGAAGCCAAGAATTTGGGTGTTGTTTTTTTCCCCTCAGATCATTTCTGATTAAGTCAATATTATTATCAAAGACATTTGAGTCATAACCATTCTTTTCCTCTTATTTTTCAGATGTAGTGTATCTAGAACTACATTGTCCAAAGTTTCCTTTCTTTTTAAAATGATGGAATGTGATTTAAGGGAGATTTGACTTCTATTTCTAGCCTACTGAGCAACTGCTTATGGGCTCTCTCAAAGAGTTTTAGTTGTGTGCTCATGTTGCAGTCGGAAGATGGCAACATAATCGTCTTCATCATAGTTACAACAAGACAAGGGATTCATCTCATTCTGTCTAAATGTACTTGAGTTTTCATGATGAGCAATATAGGTGGTTCTAAATAGTCATTGTGAATGATGTCAATTCTAATTGAGCAAGACTATGATCAAATGCATTCCAATGATGACAATCTAATCCTTTTTAGGGGTACGTAGGATAACATTATATAATGCATGTTATAAGTATATTGAATAAGAAGATTACATTGCCATCTTCCTGCTGCAAATTTGTAGAAGTGGGCTCATGAGGTATCTAGGTTGCATATATATGTTGCCTCTGTCTAAAAGTTTATTGATGTTGTATTCAGACGATACCATTATAGAGTGTGCAGTTAGAAGCATCAGCAAGTAGGAAGCTGAAATAGAGAAGGGAGAGTATGAGAGACATGATTAAATCCTTAGGCATACTAGAAATCTTAACTACAGAAAAAAAAGCATATTAAGTAATGTTGTCCTACATATCTTTTAAAAGGACAGGCTTAATTCTGAAGTATTTTAGAGAAGAAAAAAAATCAACTCTTTTGCTAAACTTCTTTTATGATTATTTTAATCAGTTTTAATTATTTTATTAATAAATATCTCATGTTTAATATTTTAAATATTTTTGTCTCATTTTTCCTGAACTTTTGCTTCTTCTGACATTTATGTTGCATGGTTTTTACAAATTTATTTCTTCTTTCTCTCTCTTTGTTTCTGTTATTGTGACTCTCTCTTTTTACCATCATGTAAATCGAAAAACAGGTTGGGCAGAAATGTTCATCTCTCCCACCCACCCTCTCTCTCTCTCTCTCTCTCTCTCTCTCTCTCTGTATATACAATTATATTTAACATGGAATGGCTGCATGCTAAGAAGCTTGCTTCCCAACCACATGGTTCTGGGTTCAGTCCCACTGCATGGTACCTTCGGCAAGTGTCTTTTACTATAGCCTTGGGCCGACTGAAGCCTTGTGAGTGGATTTGGTAGCCGGAAACTGAAAGAAGCCCATAGTATATATATATATATATATATATACACGAGTAAGTGGACAAATGAAAGAAAAAGGCACTGAACATATTTAGTAGGAGTTATATGTATTATTTAAAACAATTTGATTTGAGTCCGTAATTACTCCAAGATTTTGGATCACAAATCGTAATCCAAAATCTGAAAGAGACAGAGTGCTGGGTGCCTTTAATGTGCCACAAGCACCGAACTCTCGGCACTAGTGCTTTTACGTGGCACCATCATGAGTGCATTTTACATGGCACCATCACTAGTGCATTTTATGTGGCACCATCACGAGTGCATTTTACGTGTCACCGGCATGCAGGTGATTGTTAGTCAGATGGATGAGACATATAGACCGAGGATAGACGGACATAAAGACCAGAGACAGATGGACATAAGGCCCAGGGACAGGCAGACATATAGACCGGGGAGAGATGGACACACAGACTGGGGACAGACGGACACATGGGCCGGGGACAGATGAATGGACATATAGACTAGGGGCAGCCTGACATAAAAACCAAGGACAGACGGACATATGGACTGGGGGCAGCCTGACATAAAGACCGGGGAGAGACAAACATATAGAACAGGGATGGATGGGTATTATAACCAAGTGGCATGTGCACCCGCAGCTTCACTGAAGGTGGGGCAACAGATAACAGATATACATACATAGCCCAGTGGCCTGTGCGCATGAGCCCAGACCAGCTTCATAAAGTAGCAGCCCATGTGCATGCATTCAAACCCCCTTGCATTGGTGGCAGTGAGTGGTGGGCAGGAGGGGAAATTTTCATACAGCGAGGTAGAGTGGGAAACTCCCTTTTAAGGACATATTTTCACATTTCTAGCATAACAATATATCAGAGATGAAATAAGACAAACTTAGATGAACAAAACAGAAACTTATCTTATATTGAGAACCGTGTATTTTACATCCCTTTGGCACCTTGCATTTGCCAGAAATGGCTTCGGAGTCTTGTGTCTGCTCTACCATACCGAAATGCCAAGCTCGACTGAATCATGTGTGCTTAACCATATTGATAATTTTCATACAGCGAGGTAGAGTGGGAAACTTGCATTTAAGGACATATTTTCCCATTCCTAGCATAGAGATGAAATAAGACAAGCTTAGACGAACAAACACAAACTTATCTTATATTGAGAACCTTGTATTTTACATCCCTTTGGCACCTTGTATTTGCCAGAAAAGGCTTCGGAATCTCATGTCTGCCCTACCATACTGAAATGCCAAGCCTGACCGAATTGCAAGTGCTAAATAATATTGATAATTTTCATACAGTGGGGTAGAGCGGGAAACTCACATTTAAGAGGTTTTTTTCTCCACATTTCTAGCATAACCATATAGCAGAAAGGAAATAAGACAAGCTTTGGCAAACAAAACACAAACTTATCTTATATTGAGAACCATGTATTTTACATCCCTTTGACACCTTGTATTTGCCAGAAATGGCTTCAGACTTTTCTGTCTGGCACACAATAACAAAATGCCAAGCTCGACCAAATCATGTGTGCTAAATAATATTCCATTCTATATTGGGCACGAAGGCCTGGAATTTTGAGGGAGGGGAATAGTCGATTTTATCGACCCCAGTTCGTAACTGGTACTCACTTTATCAACCCCGGAAGGATGAAAGGCAAAGTCGACC
>JAOPUL010002961.1:29300692-29314884 GCA_027564515.1 Octopus rubescens
TACTGTTCAGTACGTCTTGTTTGTCTCTATTGTTTATTTTATTTTTATCCTTGATGTAAATATATATAAACACACACACACACACACACACACACACACACAAACACACACACACACACACACACATATATATATATATTGTTATACAAGAAATGTGAGTTCCCACTCTACCTCGCTGTATGAAAATTTCCCCTCCTGCCTACCAATATGAAGGGGGTTTGAGCACATGAGCATGGGCCACCGCTCTATGAAGAGGGTTTCGACACATGCGCACAGGCCACCGGGCTATGTATGTATATCTGTATATGTCTGTCTGTCCCCAGCCCTTATGTCTGTCTGTCCCCGGTCTATATGTCCACCTGTCCCCAGTCTATATGTCTCGTCCATCCCTAGTCTATATGTCCGTCTGGCTCACAGTTCCCGGTTCTCCTGTCTGTCTGTCTGTCCCCAGTCTATATGCCTCACCCATCCCTATGTGGTGCAACATAAAAAGCACTAGGGGAGGTGCCACGTAAAAGTACTAGTGCCGAGAGTCCGGTGCCGGTAGCACGTTAAAAGCACACACTGTAAAGTAGTTGGTGATAGGAAGGCCATCCAGTCATAGAAACCAAGCCAAATCAGACTGGAACCTGGTGCAGCCAAGCTTGTCAGCTCCGGTCAAATCGTCCAACCCATGCCAGCATGGAAAACAGACATTAAAGGAGGACATAAATATATATATATATATAGGCACAGGCCTGGCTATGGTAAGAAGCTTGCTTCCCAACCACAAGGTTCGGGATTCAGTCCCACTGCATGGCACCTTGGGAAAGTGTCTTTTATTATAGCCTCAGGCTGACCAAATCCTTGTGAGTTGATTCAGAAACTGAAAGAAGCCCATCATATATATGTGTGTATATATATATATATTCGTAGGGGGGGAGGGCTCACAGATGGAGCCAGCATTGCTAGAAATAGGAGCTAAAGACCTCCTAACTTGTTCTAAGTCTGATTTTGTATTTTATTATTGTTACCGTAACGGTAAATAACATTGCTTCTTGTTGACCGTTTTTCGGTCCATATTATTGAAATGTATATATATATATATATATATATATATATGTATATGCAGTATACATTGTGTATGTGTGAGTGTATGCGTGTATTTATTTCAACATTGCTGATTTGGGGCTGATTTTGTCAATTGTATCCATACATCAGTGTGTTCACACATATAAAATATGTGAGCTAATGCATAGATTTCAACCAGAACACACATGAAACTGAAATGAATGCACAAATTAATTTTAAATCTGTCCAGCACAGTGTTGTTGTGTCAATTTTTTTACATTGTTTCTCGCTTTCCCCTACCACACTTGTGTCTAGAGGTAGGTATGTCAAAAACTTAATTGAAATTATCTACACACATATACACTTAATATAAATCATTTACTCACACAAATGTGTATCTATATATACACACATATTTTCATTTATATATATTTTATGTATATAAACATATACAAATATATATATACATTATATGACTATATATATATATATATATATATATATTTACACATATATTAAAAACTCCCGTGCCAGTGACACGTTAAAAACTCCCATGCTGGTGACACATTAAAAACACCTGTGCTGGCGAAACGTTAAAGGCACCTTGTACACTTTCAGGAGTGGTTGGTGTTAAGAAGGGCAAGCGAAAACGGACTGGAGTCTGGCACAGCTCCTTGGCTTGCCAGTCTCCAGTGAAACCATTTAATCCATGCCAACTTGGAAAACGGATGCTAAATGATGCTGATGATATATATATATATATACATCATCATCATCATCATTTAATGTCCGTTTCCATGCTGGCAAACCAGAAGACTGCACCAGGATTCACCGTTTCTTTTGGCATAGTTTCTACAACTGGATGCCCTTCCTAATGCCAACCACCTTACAGAGTGGTCTGGGTGCTTTGTACGTGGCACCTGCGACATCTCCTTTGGCATGGTTTTGCAGCTGGATGTCCTTCCAAATGCCAACCACTTTACAAGACTGGATGCTTTTTATGTGGCACCATCATTGGTGGGGTCAACCAAGTAACTCGCAAGGCAAAGATCTTTTGCGAGGGGGAGGGGGGTATTGGAGGAGATGGCCTTGTGCCAGGTGATGAGAGGTTAGAGTGTGACAGAAGGACAGAAACAGGTGTCTTGCTGTAGAGGAGATACATGGTTACCCCAGCCAGAGTAAGAGAAAGAGAGAGAGAGAGAGAGAGCAAGAGTGGAAGAGAACAAAAAAATATATAATCATATATTTGTCAGCATTATCATTTTGATACAGTGTGTGTGTGTCTCATCTTAACATCGTATGATAGTTGTAAACAAGTATCACTGTCATACAAGCAGTGGCATTCATTTCCAATATTCTATGACTATATGTTTGGGCATGGGCAAATATTACCTTGCTTGGAAGCATGTAAGGGTTGATTACAGGAATGGCATCCAGCTGTAGAAAATTTGCCTCAATAAACTCTGTCTGTCCCATTCAAGCCTGGAAAAATAGACATTAAAACAAGCATGATGATATTTATCATCATCATCATCATCATCAATTAACGTCCAATTTTCCATGCTGGTATGGGTTGGATGGGTTGACAGGAGCTGGCAAGCCAGAGAACTGCACCTTGCCCCATTGTTTGTTTTGGCATGGTTTCCATGGGTGGATACCCTTCCTAATACCAACCATTTTCAAGACTGTACTGGGTACTTTTAATGTGACATCAGCACTGGTGCTTTTTATATGGCACCAGCACCAGCAGGGTCATCAAATGATTTGCAAGACAAAGATACCTCAGCTGGAAGAGTGAGTGATACTGAGGGAGGTGGCTTTGTGCTGGAGTGCCGGTTGAGAATTTAAAGTATACCAGGAATAGAGATGAAACTTGGAAGGGGAGAGAGTGGTGCTTCTTGCTGTTAATGTTTTAACTTTATTTTTATTTTAAAAGGTTTCCTAAATTATATTTATCTTACTTTTATATAGATCTTATTGTTTCTTTTTCTTTTTCTTTTTCAGGTGATTTTGAAACTTTGAAATGTTGAAAGCTGAAATAAAACAAAAGTAAAATTAGTTCATTCTGAAATATTCATTTTAAAATCTCAAATATTTGTTTTGAAACATATACCAAAAATGTATTCTATGCAAGGTCCTTCAACTAACTATCCACTTGGTCGTCAGTTCACATGTGAAACTTGTGGTGCTGTCTTCCCCCTATATGATCAAATGAAGAGACATAAACAACAAACACATAGTGACAACAAAACATATTCATGCTCATATTGCCACAAAGTTTTTGCACAAGTGTCTAGCATGCGTAGTCATGAGCGATGTCATACAGGAGAACGACCCTATTCATGTTTAACATGTAATCGGGGATTTTCCCAGAAAGGGAATTTAAAACATCATATGATGACTCACACTGGTGAGAAGCCATTTAAATGTCCACTCTGTTGGAAATCTTTTTCTCAACGTGGAAATTTGAAACATCATCAAAGATGTCACACTGGTGACAAACCATACACATGTGTCACATGCCATAAATCTTTCTCACAAATTGCTAGCTTAAAAAATCACCACCGAGTTCATTCAGGTGAAAAGCCATTTACATGTGAAACATGCCACAAATCATTTTCTCAAAAAGGAAACCTCAAAATTCATGAGCGTTCACACACAGGAGACAAGCCTTACTCATGTGATGTTTGTCAAAAAGCTTTTTCTCAAATCAGCAATTTAAAGATTCACAAAATGTCTCATGATGGTCAGAAACCATTTTCGTGTCCTATCTGTGCTCGTGGATTTTCCCAGAAAGGAAATTTGAAAACTCATATCCGCAACCATGAGAATAATAACCGTAAAATGCCATTGAGCTGTGATGTTTGTGGTAAAGAGTTTGTTCATAAATCACTGCTGAAATGTCATGAAAAAACACACCTGGTTGAAAGAATGAATGCAATAAATGTTGCTCCCCACCACACACAACATAATGCCACTTCTAATAATGGCCCCAACAACATTAATAACACAAGCCATACCACCACCACCACCACCACCAATCCACTTCATCAACATCAGCCTCTTAACCAAAATATTATGAGGGGCATTGTATACAAGCAGCTTTAACTGAAAGATTGAACTTTTCAACAGATAAAGTGAATCAAAATCATCAAAAATAATTTAAACAGCTGAAAAGCAAAAATAACTGAAAAAGATAAAAAGTATAAAGAAAAGTTATCATTATTTTTAGCTGAGGCAAAACAAAGTTATATATTTAGATGAAATATTTTTCTCAAAAGGCCTCTTTGGCTATATTTATCTCAGTCTTAACCTAGTGCATTTCCTCCATTTCCTCACAACTTTGTTCATTGTAATAAAATCAAGAAAATATTAAGTAAACATAATTATATAATGTTTGTACACAAACACATTTATATATGTACACATATTTATATAAATACATCACTTATATATGTATATGTATCGATATTAGAAAAGGCAGAAAATGACATTGGAAACACATAATTGGTAGAGCATCGGACGAAATGCTTTACAGTATTTAGTTAGGTCCCTTTATGTTCAAACTTTAAATTCCAACTAGATTGACCTTGCTGTGCATCCTTCAGGGCTGATACAAAAGGTGCCAATCTAGAACTGGAATCTGTTAATCCCCTCCCTGCCACACACACACACACAAACACAAAGAAAAAACAAATATACATGAACTTGTAAGAAATCAATCTAAGACAGCCAAGTATTTTCTTTTCATCAAATACACATACACGTCATCAGCATTTTAACATCCACTTTCCCATGCTTGCAATGGGTCAGATGATAATATTGTTGAAGCACATATTTCTACAGTTGAATGCTCTTCTTGTTTCCAAACAAAAGTAATATTTCTCCTAGCACAACAAATAGCAAACAGGCCAGACATGCATTTGCAGAGGATTGTAAACAAACAACACTGTTTATATGAATGGTGACACATTGCTTACAATTAGTGTGCACACGTTAAGATAAGGGAAATACATACTCACATAGGCACACACATACATACATATATCCAACATTTTTTTGTGAGTCACATAAAAACAGGCTCTCTTTAGGTAATAGAGTGGGTCTATTATTATTATTTATACAAATATTATAGTCTCATGACAACCAATATATTACCGAATATCCTTGGGTCTTTGCTACTGGAGGTCTGAAAGCATTACATTCAATTTATGGGCCTTAGAGTAGTAAAAAAAAAAATCATGGAGTAAAGAAGGCAAACCGAAACCAAAAAAAATGTGTGGCTAATTTAGGCCAACGGAGTTATGCCCCTTGGATTTTATTTTTTTATACCAGTGACCCGCATTCCAAGGTTCAGATGGCAAAAAGACTTATATTTAGGTGTGACGCTTTCAGGCTTCCAGTAACAAGCAGTGAAGGCCATACATTTCCATTCAGCTATATTTAACAAATGCTGAACTCGCCTGTCTTATTTCAGCATGAAACCATTTGGTAATATATTGGCTATTATGGGACTATAAGAAATTTAATATATTTTATATTATATAAATATGTTTCCAGCTCCCAAATTTCACTCACCAGGCATTAGTCAACATATAGCTGTAGTAGACAACTGCATCCAACAATGTCCTTGTAGTAAGTAAGTTTGTGTGTGTATGTAAATATTATTAAATTGGCTACATGAAGGGCATCTGGCCACAGAAAAGTTACTTCAATACAATCTGTCCAACTTGTGCAACCATGGGAAAGTGGACATTAAATTATGATGATGATGATGAAAGGTGTGTGTATATATATATATATATATATATATATATGAGATTATATAAAAGACAAAACAAGAAATTATTTAATGAACTTCATTAACTTACAGCTGTTTCTGCTATAAGGTGCAAAACACTCATAGTCGAGTGCTTCAGCATCACCTTATAGATTCATTGGAGCTTTAAAAATGAAGTGCAATTTTATTTGGGAAAGCATATATTTATATAGAAAACTTCATGAAAATGTAATGTAATATTGAGTTTGAAGGGGGAAAATGTACTTGACTAATGCTTTCTCTGAAGCATATATGTATATTGAGTTCTAACACCATAGCAATACATTGGTATTGCTATGCCTAAGTATATGTGTATGTGTATAATTCTTTCTTGGAATAATAGTTCTCAAAGCACATCACATACAGCTATAAAACCCGATTGGGATAGAAAAGTTTGAAGGCTGCCCATATCTTCTGTATGCATGTATTTATATATATGTATATAAATGTATTTTTATATGTGTGTGTGTGTGTGTGTATATATTAGTCATCAACCAGGTGCCCTCCTTGTGTCCAGAGATAAGCTTACCAAGTTTCTCTTGTTCCCTCTTTATTGAGCTGCATACATACAATCAACTGGGCTCTTGTTTGCTGTCCATTATTTGATGTTCACAAACTTCTTTGAAGACTTCTGATTCTCTTCCCCTCAACATTTCCTATCAGGATGATCTTGGGCAGTGACTCGTGGAGCATTGTATGTCCAAAATATGATAGCTTTGTGGACTTGATTTTCAACAATAGGTATCTTTGAACTCTCAGCATTTCTAGTACTGCAACATTTGTTACTTTGTCTTGTCAGTTTATCCTGTCTAATCAATTGGCATGATATAACCCTTTACTAGTCTCAGTTTTTGTTTTAACTTTATTTATTCATTGAGTAACCTCTTCCTGATTTATTATTTGTCCTAGATACTTGAAGTTTTTATTTGCTCAAACTTTTGTTCATCTTCCTTTAAATTCGCTTCCTTTTGTTCTGTCTTATTAATAACCATTGTCTTTGTTTTTTTTACATCTATATTTAGGCCATTCTTGTCACTTTGCTCTTTTACATCAGCAATTTCTTGTCTTTTCTCATTCTTGTCTGCCAATAATGGTGTATCATTGGCATATCATATATTGTTTATGTTCATGCCATTGACCGTGAGTCCTTTGATCTCATTTGACTTTCTGAGTATATACTCAGTGCAAATATTGAATAGGAATCATGATAATACACATTCTTGTCTTACACCTCTTTTGATCTCTGCTGGTTCTGATAATTCTTGGTCTATTTTAATGGCTGTCTTTTGCTTCCAATATAACACACAGATGATTCTGATGTCCTTTCCATCTAAGGAGATTTTCTCTGAAGAGGTGATGAGCCCTCTGTGGTGTATGCAGTCAAATGCCTTGGCATAATCTATGAAGTGAACAAATAGATCTTTCTGTATTTGCATTTGCTTTTGTGCTTAACTACTGAAGCAGAATATAGGTCTAAATCCAAATTGTTCCTCATTGACTTCTGCATTTATTTTGCTTTCTATTTTTCCTAGCATAATTGTAAGAAATATTTTTAGAGCATGAGACATGAAATTAATATTCTTGAAGTTAGAGCACTCATTGGCCTTAAGTTCTTTTAGGCAGGGTGATAAATATTAATGTTTTTGAAATCTTAAGGGAAGCGTCCAGTGTCATAGATATCGTTGAAAAGGTTTGTGAGTTTATCAATACCATAGTCTTCTAGTGCCTCTAACATCTCACATGTTATTGTATGTGGCCCTGGAGCTTTACCATTTTTCAGACTTTAAAATCTTTGGTCCATTCAGGTTGAAGGCGAGAGCTTTTCAGGTCTTTCATCCTTAAATAGATCTATTTATTCTGTCCATCTTTTCTTGATCTCCTTATTTTCAAAAAACAGTTTTCCTTTGTTTTTGTCCCTCGTTTGTACATTTTTGTTTTACCATCTGTCATTTCTTTGATATTTTTATTCATTTCGTTGTCTTTGTGAAGAGTCTTGATTTCAACACATTTTTCTTTCAGCCAATTTTTTTTAATCTTTTCTATATTTAATTTTGATGATTTCATTTATATTTCTTGGGGTCTGTGTTCCCTGTCTTTTTTTGTATTCTGATGTTAATTAGAGAATTTCTCCAGCCATCCACAGCTAAATTTTTTTTCTTCTTTCTCTGGTAATATGCTTACCCCATGCTTCACACTGTCTCTGAGGCTTTCCAATTTGACATCAATTTTTTCATTGGGTGTTTCTTGACGATATTTTTCTAAGCCTTCATTCACAAGCATTTCATATTTGTTTTTCACTTCAATGATATATCTCTGCTTCATATCTAATCTCAGACAGTCAATATCATAAGCCTTCTTTGATCTGGTCTCTTTGCCTGTACACCTTTAAAGCTTTATGCTGATGTTTGCAATAAAAAGGTTGTGATCCAAAAGAATGTCCACCCTTAGGTATGTTTTGCTTTTTTTGATGATGTTATGGAATTGGCTACTTATCAAGTATGTAATCAATTTGCTTTCATCATACATTGCGAGGGATTTCCAAGTGTATCTCTTCCTTGTGTTTGCAACACACATTTTGTGCCTTTTGTAAAAATGTATGTCTTGTAATGCTCTCATTTCTTTTGTCCAGTCCATAATTTCCTCTTACAAAGATGTATTTTCCTGAGCCAACCTTAGCATTAAAGTCTCCTATACTCAGTTGATTTGATTTCTTTTAGTGCAGAATTAGTTGTTTGATTATGCAGTAGTAGGTGGTGCATAGACTTGTAAAATGGTTATTTTGAAAGGATTTGCTCTTATTTTTAACAGAATGATTCTTTCATTAACAGGTCAAGTACCCTGTACCCTAGTACAAATTTTCTCCTCATTTTATGTATCAAAACTCTTCTCCCATATATGTATATATATATATATATGTGTATATGTATATGTATATATATATATATGTATATATATGTATATGTATATATATATGTACATATATGTATATATATATATATATGTATACATAAATATATATATATATATATATATAGTGTGGTGATACTTCAACAAGTAGGAAAGCACTCGATCCGTAAAGAGAGTAATGATAATTAAAGAGAGAGGGGGAGTACGGAGAGAGCGCCAGAGAGAGAGAGAGAGAGAGGGAGAGAGAGAGAGAGATTTCACTGCTATTTCTAGCAGGCTGCGCGCGAATACATCAAACCCGAGAATATAAATTCGTTTTAAAAATAGAACAAAATGTAGTTGTGAGCGAATGAGTTCTTTAGCTGTATGGTGATGTACAAACATAAATCATATGGCAACGAAAATATATTTTATGATTGGCCGCAGTTTAGCATTAACACCGACAACAAAAGAAGCGTCTACTATTGATATAGTACGGCTAAAGAGATTAAGCGTTAATCTTCCTACGTTTATGTTGTAGCTATTGTGGTTGCTATCTTTATCTTTATGGTCATTATTGTTGTTATTGTTATTGTTGTTGTTGCTGTTACCGCTCTTATCATTGTAGTCTTCGTCGTCGTCATTGCCCCCGCCGCCATTGCCGCTGTTGTTGCTGCTGCTGCTGCTGCTGTTGTCTCGCTTCTTACTACAGCTATCGTTAGTATTACTGTCGGCTGCTCTTCCCCAGTAAATTTGCTGAAGGTGACAGGAACGACGGCCCGAGTGAATGGGCCGGGCCAGCATGTATCACCCGTAGACCGGAGAACACAACCGGATAGGGACACTTACCCTTGGAAGTAGAGCAACTCAGGGATCTTGGGGGTGGAATGTCGATCCCGTTTGTCCCCCACCCCCACCCATCATGTAGAAGACGCCCACCCCACTCCCCTGAATGTGACGCTTCATTTCCTTCTATTTTATTCCTCTTTCATCATATCTGTTTCGGTGTAAACTCCCACCCTGCTAATCCGCTACCCCTGAGGCAGATAAACGACATTACTGTACGTTATTGATATTGTTAAGAGTTTTTCCTACACCCGTGGTGTTGTTTCCTACTTGTTTTGTTATTGTTATTGTTGTTGTTGTTATAGGTCACGGCAGACGTGGTGGTGGTAGTTGTGGTGGTGTTGGTGTTGGTGGTGTTGGTGGTGGTGGTAATGTTGGTAAGGATGCGGTCGTGTTAGTGGCAGTGGTAGCGATGGTTGCAATGCACTGTATCAACTATGATGTAACTAACGTACTGCGCCTGTCTCTTCATAATTAATCTCATTTACTTATCTCAATTGATTAAACTTTATATCAATGATGCCGTACAGACTTAATTACCCAAGTGAGATAATGCAGTAAACTATGTGCACTTTAGTAAGACAGAAATTCTTACACAGCAGTAAACATGTGCATACGCGTGTGTACAGGTGAAATAGCTAAATAGATAAGACATTTGGCTACCTTCTCAAAGATTGCGTGTTTTACCATGGTTCAGAACTGGACACCTAATATTAGGCCAGAAAATTTGAGGGAGGTGGTAAGTCGATTAGATCGGCCCCAGTGTTCAACTGGTACTTATTTCATCGACCACGAAAGGATGAAAGTCAAAGTCGACCTCGGCGGAATTCGAACTCAGACCCTAAAGACGGACGAAATGCCACTAAGCATTTTGCTCAGCGTGTTAACGATTCTGCCAGCTTGCGCCTTCTCGAAACCTAATATTACAGTCAGTTGTTGTTCTGCATGGTATCTTGGGAAAGTATCTTCTCTACACGGCATCTTAGGAAAGTGTCTTATTTACACGGCATCATAGGAAGTGTCTTCTCTACACGGCATCTTGGGAAAGTGTCTTCTCTACGTGTCATTTTTGGGAAATTTCTTTGCTACACGGCATTTTGGGAAAGTGTCTTTTCTACACGGCATCTTAAGCAAGTATGTTAACTACACTGTATCTTAGGAATGTGCGTTTTTAGACGACATTTTTGAAAAATGTCTTCTTTACACGGCATCTCAAGAAAACTGTATTCTTTACACAATATCTTGAGAAAAATGTCTTCCCTACACGGCATCTTAGCAAAGTGTTTTATCTATACGGCATCTTGGTAAAGTGTGTTCTCTGCACGACATGTCGGGAAAGTGTCTCATGTTGACCATTGCCCTGTAAGTGAAACTCGGTTGGGTGAAACTGCTTGGAGTCTTGTTAAACTGATCGTTCCTGTACTTGGGTAGTAGACTTAAACTGCCTCTCAGTTTAACAGCATCTGGCGCTTAAGTTCATTCTGTTGCAAAACGCTTAGCGACATCTCTTCCAGCTTTCAAATGCCGCCGAGGTCGGCTTTGTCTTTCATCCTGTCGGGGTCAATAACATAAGTCCCAGTTGAGCACTGGGGGTCGATGTAATCAACTTACTCCTCCTTTAAAATTGCTGGTCTTACAGTAAACTGTGAAACCACTGTTATGTAACCACAGTCAATTGTGAGTGACAACATAAATATAATATAAGTAGTCAATTTGTCAAATGGATACTGCACAGAAGTCGCTTTAACCGCAGAACCTCAGATTCATATCCATCAAATGGTTCTTCCCAGTCATTTATTGTACCTCTGCTAATTATCTACTATTATTATTGGGTTGTCAAATGAATTCGTTCGCCCCCCCCCTCCCTACCTTAATTTTAATCCTTTTCAATGTTATTTGAATTAACAGCATAAACAAAAACACACCCAGAATTACTGTGGATTATCCCGGTCACCCCCAGAATTGCTGTGGTGCATCCCGGTCATCTCCAGAATTTCTGTGGAGCCTCCCGGTCACCCCCAGAATTGCTGTGAAGACTCCCGGTCAACACCCCCCCCACCCACCAAGAAATTCCTGTAGAGCCACCCGGTCACCCCCAGAATTACTGTGGAGTCTCCCGGTCACCCCCAGAATTGCTGTGGAGTCTCTCGGTCACCCCCCAGAATTGCTGTGAAGACTCTCGGTCACCCCCAGAAATTTAATGTGGAGCTTCCTGGTCACCCCCAGAATTTCTGTGGCGCATCTCGGTGACCCCCAAAATTGTTGTATGAAATGTTGCTCTATGAAAGCGGTGGATTGAGAGAATTCTTAGAGTGTCACGCTCTGAATTCTTATCCTGCCAAAATCAACCTTCATCCTTTCATCTTTCCTGAATCGATAAAATAAAGTACCAGTCAAATACGGGGATCAATTTAATCAACTAACTCTCCCACATATTTGTTACCTCGAGCTTATGCTAAAAATCATTTATCTTTCATCATTGAATCTCTGCTTTACTCCACTAACTTACCTCATTGAACTATTCTCTTATAACTGTCAGTCCTAACTACATCCCACCCATTAACTCTTTTTCAAGTACCATTATCACCTCCAAAATTGCTCTAGAGCCTTCTGGTCCTTCGCCAGAAAGTTATCTACAAACCTTATCTTTCTGTTAGCAGTAATCCTACTGAAAAAACAAAAGAGTCAAACAAACCTCCACATGCCCCGTCTTTACCACCTCCAAGTTGCCCATATATAGTTTACACGCTGCTCTCATTTCTTGGAGTGGAAATTTCTAGTTAAACCCCACCATTCCAATATTTGTCAACAGACTTATTCATCAAATCTTGGATAACTTTGTTTGATAATTTTCCCCATACTCTTTATTCTGACTATTTATTGCATTCATTCTATCAGTCACTTCTGATAAAATACACTTCTATAAAGATGACAATATGCTTCACCTTCCTTAAGCTTCTTCGTCGATACAGCTCTCATTCTAGAAATACACTATTTCATCAACAAAGATATTTAATACATCCTTTAACGGGGCATATAACAATCTAGTTTCTTTCAAGCACGTAGAAACCTAATTTTTACTTTCTCAATGTCACCTATTTCATTTTCTAGACACCACACTAAACACTTTGAACCAATCATTTCACTCCAGAACTGCGACTTCATGGTCGTATTTCTTCACCAATATTTTTTTCCTGCAGACGCTGAACAACAACCACATCGATCTGGTCAATTTGGAAGAGAGTTATGGGTCTGAATAGTTTAAAGGCACTCGCTTCTTTTATGAATATCTTGTAAAACAACATACGCTGAGTAGCGAAACCACTAACCAGCATTGTTACAACATACATTCTGTCTATCGTTTCCAACTACTACGATCAGCATCACCACCGCACGACCTTCACTTTCACTCCTGCCATCACTACTGCCACCAACACCACAACCAATTATCCACGCCCAATTAAATCATCTCATTCTCTGGTTCACCCTTGTATCAAGCCTTCTCCAAATCTTTAACGCCATAACTGCAGCACTTTAGAATTCAGTTGGTATTCACTTTCAATTTCTTCAGATTAAATGTATTTAAGAAGAAATGTGGGTAGGAAAAGACATCGGTACCACTATATGGAGATATTGTTAAATAAGAGCTATCAGCTGCCTTAACTGATCCTTACAACAGCTCTTTTAAGACACCCATTTAACTAAACCGTGTGTCACTCATGACATATATTTATGATTGCGTAAGTCACGAAATTTTAAAGCGACAAACCTCTCTCTCTCTCTTCGTCTCTGACACAGTAGAGATAGATAATAATATAGTCTAATGGGGATTTTCAATCAAGTACATGATTAAGAGCTTGCAAATGCGTAACTTGACTATTTAACTGGCCCGGTTACGCTTTTAACCACAACTCAATCTGTGGTATTTGAGATCCACAAATCAAAAGAGTGAAATCTTATCTTCAGTCTAGTTACCTCTGTCTCTCGGGGCCTGAATACACGCCTCAACTCCTACTTCGTCCTCCCAACTTCAATCCGCCTTACCTTCAAAAACTGTTTATATTATTGTATAACGTGCATTTGCTTGTGCTGGGTTGTATATTTGTGTCTATACGTATATTTATGTATGCATACTGCATGTTTATAAATGTTGTATGCAGTTTTGTACATAAACTGCATATATAATTCTACATATTTCGTGCAACATATGAGCTGTACTAAAAAATGATTTTAGTTATTTCCTGTACTTTTTATTATATCTACCTCGGTTCGCTTTCACGCCTCCTGTCGCATACTATACGATTTTGCACAAACTCTCTCCGGACATTAGGCACGTTGTGTAAGACACTTCAATTCGCATTGCTCCAGTCTACTCGACTGTAAATGATTTATGAATGCTAGTGCAGCTCTCTCATCATCCAGTTCTTCACATCTTGGACGTTCCGCTCGGTCAAAGGCGAGTGTAATGTGAATGTGTTGATGTCTGCTCACAACAACATATACATAGGCACCTGAACAATTAGCGAAAATGTAGTACATGTTACTAAAAACCATCTTTATGTTCTGAGTTCAAATTCCACCAAGGTCGACT
>JAOPUL010002961.1:29391066-29403318 GCA_027564515.1 Octopus rubescens
ACCAGGCTCCTGTGGTTTTGTTTTGGCAGGATTTTACAGCTGGATGCCCTTCCTAACACCAACCACATCACAGTATAAATGCTAGTATAAATGACACAATTTTGCATTAGTCTTTCAAGCTATACTATTTGTTAGAATTTTATTTGTAAGATCTCGCTAATCTGATCTAACCACCTTATATCAAGTTTTTCTTTCTCTTATCTCTTCTAAGTGTTTACAGTATTTATTTGTGAAACCATTCAAATAATATAAACACCAAATATATAGATTCATGTATGTTACATTCAATGAGGCCAATAACTTTCTTAAAAAATCTAAATGAACCCTGTAAATATCTGCTGTATGATGTTGCTGAGGAAAATGATAACAGGTCACAGAACTTCTGAATGTGCCAGTGATGATCAACAAGAAATAAAAACCAATGTATTGCTAATGAAGCAGCACAAAGAAATTCAAATTCACAACATACTTACATTAATAAGAAATATAACTTTAACCCTTTAGCATTCAGATTATTCTATCAAATGTAATGCTTATTTTATTTCCATTGTTTTGAATTAATCACGCATTATCTTGTAGCTTCACGAGTTTGATGTTGCAGTAGTTTATTTTTAGAATGACATTGTAGAGTAGGTGTGAGGGGCCAGATTTGGTCAGCTTGACTATAAAGCAGGTAGAATATTTTTGCCGGATATGGCTGGTTTAAATGCTAAAGGCTTAAAAATATCTTAGAGGATTTAGAATGTTTAATAAAATTTTCCTTACAGAACATAAACGTATGCCAAAAATAAAAACGATATAGTTAGTTCATAAGTTCCAATCCTTGATCAAATCTTCCTTCTCTAAATTATGTACCATCTCCACAACAATATCGTGATCAGTCATAAAAAATATAAATAAACTAAGAAAACCTTGCTAAGTTTATGATACCAAATGACATGAGTGCAATATGGTCTAAAGACAAAAAGTGAATGCTTTATATAACACCAATAAGCATGTAATGCAGTGTTTCCCAACAGGATCCATAATAGCCTTAGAGAAGAAGGAGTTTGCAGCTATGAGGAATGGTAAGCAAAATTATATTATGGGGAACGGGTGTTTAGAGGCGTAAGTTGGGCAGTAAGCAAATTGATAAATCATTGTCAGTGAAGTAAGGATATGCTGCAAATTTGATTATATTTTAATAGATTAAATTTTGTGTCTTTTATTTTTTACTTGTTTCAATCATTGGACTGCGGCCATGTTTGGGGCACCACCTTCAGGGGTTTTAGTTGAATGTAATTTTTATTTCTATTTAAAAAAAATGTCTGATTTAACCCTTTAGCATTTAAACAGGCCATACCTGGCCTAAACATTCTACCTATATTATGTTCGAACCAACCATATCTGGCCTCTCAGACTTACCCTACAATGTCATTCTAAAAATAAACGATTACACCATTGAGATCTCAAAGCTATGAGACAATGCATGATTAATTCATAAACAATATAACTAAATAAGCATTACATTGGACAGAGTAATCTGAATGCGAAAGGGTTAAAAATGTATAAATGCCCCAATGTGTTATTAATACCAGGGTGCATTCCATGCACTAAGATCCAAAGATCTTTGGTGTACACCTGACACCTTTTTTGACATGGTGATGTGGATTTTTCAATCAAATGATCTCTTACCACACCAATATAGGAAAATCTGTCCATCTTGGTGTAGAGTTTTCCTTGATGCTTTTTATTTCAATTAGCAATTTCTTTAATATGATTAAATGGCTATGTCTCAAGACAAAATGGCATCCATTATTGAGAATTCATGAGCAGAAGCCTAGCATTGTTTTAATATTTACGAGTTGACAAAGATGGCAAGCTGGCATAATTGTTAATATGCCAGAAAAAATGCTTAGCAATATTTTGTCCATCTTTTAAGGCGGCAAGCTGGCAGAATCGTTAGCATGCTTTTACATTTTGAGTTCAAATTCCGCCAAGGTCGACTTTGCTTTCATCCTTTCAGGATTGATAAAATAAGTACCAGCTGAGTACTGGTGTCGATGTATACCCCCCCCCCCACTGCTGGTCTTGTGCCAAAATTTTAAACCAATATTTATGAGTTGGCAGGTCAGCCTAATCCTCAATTTTTTACAGCTTATCCTTGCTTACTAATACTAAAATCTCAAACATCTGAGCCCCACTGTTGCTAAATATAAAAAGATAAACTTAGTCCTCAGAAGAATGGACGACCCTTTCACTCATCAATGAGTGAAGAGCCATGTGACTAGAATTGATGAATTTTGGAAAAATTGTGGAATCAAGCATATTACAATTTGAATTTTTGATAATAGTAAGCTGTTTATCTGGACTTCTAGTGGATGCCATCCATTTTGAGTGTCCACCTATTCACTCAGTCAAAGACACACAAGTTTTCCACCTGTGCATGGACAACAGTGTCTATCCGACCAATTGTTGAAGACCTTAGCACTGCAGTCAGACTAAGGAAATATCTTAATTTTTAAACTTACTTAAATCAAGGTTCACTCTCAGAGATCAAAACACTTTTAAAAAATCTTCGACATTGTATTTAAGAAAAAGAACATAATTAATATAGAAAACTTGCAATCTTAATTCTTCACACATTTTCAATAATTTTAAATATTGGCAAGTTTTGCTAGAGAAGAGCATATGCATAAATATCTTTTGCTTTCAGGAAAGTTTATTGAATATTAGTAATTTACATAGTAACTTGAAAAAATTTTCCTTTTAAATTTTTGATATTTCTTACCATTCTGAGCAAATGAGAAAAATGAATGAAAATTGCTGAAGTAGTTGCACCAAAGCAACAACAAAACAAAAAAAATCAGAGGGAAAGTAAAACCCAAGTTCATCAATATAATATAAACTACCTGAGTATGGAGTTATTGCTCTACCTTTGGATCATGTGTCCTATGTGGGTTATTTGTGGAAGCTATGAAATCATTGCTTTTAAAAAAGAACTTTTTTAAAAAGCATCCAAAAAAAAATGTTCCTGTATTACAGTTACAAAAGAGGGAAGAATGTGTGAAAGACACCCTACTTTAGATTATATTTTTTTAAAAATCTAATCCCAAACTTGACTCATTATTTCATACAAGATATCATAACTAATAGCCTAATGTGGAAACACATAATTGGAGAGACCTCCAGTCTTTGATATTCTTACAATGGTCCTTAAAGTAGATACAGATATTTTAAAATTGGCTCCTTTCAGTAATATTGATGAAATGATGGAGGATGCTGATAATGTGCATGGAATGTAGAAAAACTGAATTTGGCATTTAGCTTGACAAATCAACTGTGTGGCAATGAAACTTTATAGATGGTTTACATGTAAATCATTGAAAATGGATGCAAAGAGAGAAACAATATTTGAAGTTTAAAAAGTTACCTTCAAGATAAAATATTCAGTGGTATGGTATCATGCACAACTGATGGTACACCATCTATGACAAATTGCCAAGCTGGTCGGATGTCATATATTTAAAGGAAATGCCTAACCTATTCACAATTCCCTTTGAAAGTCATCAGCAGCACCTTATTTCTTAGAAACTCAGTGGACAGCTGTCTTCAAGCTTAGCCTTAGTAATATTTATTGTTAACAAAAATCAAAGCTCAGACCTTAAACACTAAGCTGTTCCATCATTTATGGGAAGAGATAATGAAAATTTTAAAACATTATGTGGAATTGCCAGAAGTTGAGGCACGCCTGACTGGAAGCGAGAGGACAAACGAGGGGACATCAGCGAGTGATTAAGGTCAACTTCCTCTTTTTGATAGCAGTCCTCGAGGTGTAAGGACGTGAGTGATTTGTATGCTGAAGAGAGCAGAACCAAATGAATGCGCGTGACGGTGGGGCGACCTAGCCACGAGTGAAGCCCCTCCCCCACTGGAAGCGAGGTAAGTCCAATCGCATCTGCTATTTCAGCATCTAGGGAATTTATAGTTTTTTTCACATCTTTCGGCACTCTTGTTTTGTTTTGTTTTCATTGTCTTAGAATCTCAGTAGAGGTAGACACACTCATAGACAGCAACAGTCAATGTAGCAAATTGATGGGCCACTATTCGATCACAGGGTGGCTTCAGACTGTGCAGCTATGTCAAGAGATGAGTAGACAGGGTGAGTTGCAGTGACAGGGTAGGAGAGAGGACAGTGGCCATGATGCAGGAGATCGTGAGAAGGGTAAAGGCAGATGACCCAGTAAGAGAATGCTGGTATGTCCCCAAATCGGAGAGCGGGACTGTATGGTGCAATGCCAGCAGCATAAGACTAGGGGTCACTCTGGAGATAGAAGGTGTCGAGGACGCAGCCTGGCTTAGGAAGAAAAAGGACTGCAACCACATCAACATGGTCAAACTGGATGCTGTGCAGAGAGGAGTAAATATCGCCCTACTAAGCTGGGGGCTGCGTGTGAAGAGGGTGTGAACAAAAGGGGTAGCAGAAATGTTGATAAAGCGCAGCCTGGGAACTCTGGGAGAGCTGTCTACCAAGTTCAGCTTGAGGTTGAGCGTATTCTTCATACCCTCAGAGAAAAATAGGACATCTTAACCAGGGTGAAGAAAGCCTGGCTGGAGGTGCCAGAGGATGCAGAAAAGGGGATAGCTGCAGTGTGTCAGCTGAGCGACTCAGAGTTGAGAGGGCTGCATGCCATGCACCACATGGGAGTGGATGGGACCCTGTTCCTTACCAGAAGAATCGACTCCAACGTTAGCAGACAGTGTCTGGAGAATGGTCGGAGGTTGCGACAGATGCCAGTCTATTGACCCTGCTCCAGGTGTGCATGAGAGGGGCAGCATCTCAGTTAAGCACAACTGGAAGCAATTGGCAGTGGACGTGACCCACTACTGACAGGGGATGTATCTCTCAATGGTTGATTGTGGGCCAGGACGGATGGCAATATGGAGGGAAATAAAAACGGGTACTATGGAGGAAATTGCTTGGACACTGAGAGAGATATTCTTGGAGCAGGGCACTGTGGATGAAGTGCTGATGGACAACAGCACAGCATTTTGCTCGGAGGCGCTGAGGGAGATACTTGGCAAGTGGAAAGTAAACTGCTTTTCAGAGCGGTATACAGCCCTAGCGGAAACAGGATCGTCAAGAGACACCATCGCACAATCAAGGCCATAGTGAAAGGGGGGCATATTTCCCCAATGGAGGCAGTGTTTTGATACAACATGAGTCGGTGCCACACAGGGCAATATATAGATACGAATAGCGACACCCGAGCACGGTACCTCAACAGCTGGTGGAGAGAGAGAACGCATTTGTACGAGTGGGTGAAGAGGTCTGGGTCAAGCTCCTGAACGCACGTTGCACATCTCAATGGGGTAAGGGAACGATAACAGCCGTAAATTCCCAAAACATGTCAGTGGATGGAATGCCATGTCACGTCTTGGACGTGCGGAGAGTTGTTGTTTCCACGGACTCCGAGGAAGAGGAAAGCAAAAGTGCCGCCCCATTAGTGCGGAGATCGAAGCAGGACCTCCGACCACCTAGGTGGATGGCGGATTTTGACATGGAGCAACGTGATGGGGAAGGGATTGATCCTTGAGATCAAGGGGGCATGTAGAATTGCCTATCTTAGGGTAGAGTGCCGGAAGTTGGGGGTCGCCTGACTGGAAGCGGGAGGACGAATGACCGGGACATCAGCGGGTAACGATGGTCAACTTCCTCTTTTTGATATCAGTCCTCGAGGTGTAAGGACGAGAGAGATTCGCATGCTGAAGAGAGCAGAACTGCATGAATGCACGTGACGGTGGAGCGCCCTAGCCATGAGTGACCCCCCCCCCCCCCGGAAGCGAGGTAAGTCCAATCGCATCTGGTTACACATTACTTCTTCACACTGAAGTCTGATGACTAAAGGATCATGTATAAAACACTTCTTCCAACTTTATAACACTAGCTTGAATTTCTACTTTTAAATCATGATGACCAACAAGCAAAAAACATAACTTTATTCATGGAGATGTTGGCTTAGCTGATATTTATGGCAAGAGGAACTGCTTGAATTTGCAACTGAAATGTAACCATTTTAATCAAATACACACAATTGCAGTCAACAGCTTTATAAGTAAAATTGAATTGTACAAATGAAATCATGGTAGAAGGGAGTTCTGTAAGTTTCCATTAACGAAAAGTCTTTCTCAATTATTTAGATGATAATCTGTGCACATTTGAGCAATTAAAGGAAGATTTCGAGACAAGATTTAATGACTTGATTAAACTGAAGATTCCTGACCCATGATTGAGTTACAAAATAATCAAGAAATAAAGATGATTTTTGAAACTCAAAGCAAGTGCGGTTGCAATGTAGTCTGAAGTATCCTATATTGTGGAATAAGGCCAAATTATTTTTTTTATTGCTTTTCCATCCTTTTATCCGGCGAAAAACGGCTTTAATGCAGTAAATCAAGTTTTGACCAACAATAGAAAATGAATTGAAGATGTACAATGTGGGGATTTATGACTTCAATTATTAAATTTGGAACCAAACATTGCAAAACTTGCGGCTGGTCATTAGCTGCAGGGATCATATAAATAAACAGATTGTGCTACTTCAGTTATTCTTAGTTTAAATATAAAAATAAATAATGAGTACTATCATAATTATTACTTTTATTTACAGTAATAAAGCGTATCCTTATAAATAAATAAAAAATATTTACATTCATTTTAAATTCAATTACGGCTACTGCCCTTATTTCATAAGAGCAGAATTTAGGGTAAGATGGGGCAGTGATAAGCATTCGAATGTTTTAAGAGAGCATTTGTGAAAAGAAAAACGACGGCAAACTCTGATCTGATGCATTGATATATTCACTAGAAAAGAATTCAAAATTACTGAAGTTAAAAAAAAAATGTTTTGCTAATGAAAAAGGTTGTTGAATGAAGAATATGAAAGAGTTAGTGAGAAACTACTTCAAGCAAATCCACCGTTCCAACAAAACTGTCATTTGTTTACAATTCTCTACGAAAAGCATGTCCGGACTGCTCATTGTTTGATAAATCCAGGGAATTGTAAACCTTGCCGGGAAACAGGTGAGGGTAGGCGACAAGGAGCCCTTCCGACTGTAGGAAAAATTTTCCTCTACATTGTTTCGTCTGACCCTTATTAGCTTGGAAAAGTAGACGTTAAAACAATATTACATGTACAACTCGGTTAAATAATCCGTCAGGATAAATCTAAAGTCCCTATCAAAACAAATAAAAAAATATTTAACTCCCAAGCAGTAAATGTTCTGTTGTTATTCTTAAACTTGCTTTAAAATATTAACTATATGTGTGTGTGTGTGTAGAACCTATGTTATAAAAGAAAATGTCTTTCTTCCAACTCGAAATATTTTCACCGATCTACCACACAAGACAATCAATTACCACAGATCAATGTAATACAATCACTTCGTCCCACTGTATATAATTAGTTTTACCAGTATTATAAAGAATTATACACAAATGTTATAAGAAAACCACCCTTCTTTACTGATGCAGCTTGGGGTTTGCTGTACTAAATTTTCCTTCTCAGTTTAAAGTGAGAATCAACAGATCATATAATTCTCCTGCTTTCTACCCGATGCCCATTCAATATGAATGAAATTAATGCAAAGACAAGAGGATAGAGAGAAGAAAAAAGATAATATTGTTGACTATAATAATAAAAGAAACACAACTGTAAATATGCCAATAAAAAGCGAGTGCCTGTGAGCGTGAAGTGACGTGCACTAACAAAAACTGATGGAGTTAAAACATTTCAAACACGATTACAAACTTTATATAAAGCACACCAGCGATTATGATTATTTATAGCAGCAAAAACAAACAGAAAATAAAATTTAATAAATACAGAAATTTAGGCAGAAAGTAGCTTCAGAGCTATTTAAAATACAAGGGAAAAAAGACTATTAGAAGCGTCCAGCGAAAGGGACATATGGCATGGCGATAGAAGTTGAGAAGTTAAAACATCGTTGAATGACATTTTGTCAGGGTTAAGAGTTTGTGAGATTCCACAATAAATAAATATATAAATAAATACGAAAAACATCGATAAAATAGAAGAGTTCATTGATATACAGCAGTTCAGATTTAGAGAACAGTCCCTTGTTCTCTGTACGGCTATATTTTTTTAGGTATTCTTAAAGTATCTAGGAAAACGAGAAACTGTTTAATAAAATAGGTTGATGATATGATAGAATCAAACACTAAGCAAGTTATCTAAAAGCAAGCTCGCTTTTCAGTCATTTCCAACATCTGTGACACTGAAGTCTAGTTGCTGTCATGTCAGCAGCTAAACTTCAGCCTGTACTAAATCAAAAACTATAGCAATAGGAAGTATCGAAAGTGTTTCTGGTTTTGCAACTGATACATCTATTCTTTCATATATCCTTTAAGTCTACCTAACCAAGTTACACACTTACCTTTCTGATTTAACCTGGGGGAAATAAATAACAGTAGCAGCAGCAGGGGGGAAACTACTTGCCGACATGAATAGTCAAGGGGAGACAACATTATAATTATTGTAATTATCCTTCTATCTTTTAGTTACAATTTACTAATATTGTCCTCAATTTAAATTTACCGTTATTTTCAAGTAAATTTCCCGATTTTTCAATAACATATTTCCAAAACTAGCAATAAATTTTATCCGGATATTTTTTCATAACAAATTTTACCCGGATGTTTTTTCATTGTGAACACCGACATTGTTGTCTCCCACATTTCATCAATTAGACGTTCAGACAAAGAAACTTCGACCAGAAACCTTTATTAATGGCTTGATATTTTTAAGGTATTGTCACTTGTTGGAGTCTTTTTCCTCAATGACCTTCCTCTTTTCACTAATTACAAGAATTTATTATATCTGTTACCCATTTCCTTGCTGTTGTATCTAATTCTAACGATGATGGGTGGTTGATCATCTTTTTTCCCCTCTTCAACAAAGTTTGATTCTTTTTTTAAATAACTCTAAAAAAGTTTTTACTCTTAAATTCTTATATTTCGTTTGCATAATTCACCTTCTCTTACGTAATATCGTTCATAAACATGATTTTTCTCGACTCTATCTTATGTTTCCATCATCTTATAGCCTAGAAATAATTTCTAACATAACACAAGGCTTTGAAGATAGCAGTCTATTAAAACAGTCACTACTGGCTGGTACTTTATTTTATCGACCTCAGAAGAATAAAAGAGAAAGTCGACTTCGACAGGATTAATCTAAGAACGTAAATAGACTTGACTAAACACCAATTCTGCCACTCTGTGTCCTATAAAAGTAATTAATCTCATAATCAATTGTTCTGTTAATTTACTTTCTGTAGAAGTTAATGAATCATCAGTTGATTGTAAAACTTTACTTGAGATTGAAACAACACTTTTTTTAATGATCCTATTTCTAAACTTGTCAATTTATTACAAATACCTCTGCATTAAAACGTGAAAATGTTTCTCAAATGAAGTTTTAACTTTTTTTTATATATCTTTTACTTTTATTCAAAAGAATAGGTGACACGTGAAAATAAATCCACTAAAATATATATCGCCGTTGTTTAGACGAAACCTATCCTTTATTTTGATTTCCTGCAACAACTGAAACTTTCTCATTGTTGTTCTGATATTATTGATACATATCCTCACAATTTCGCGTGAAGTTGTTTTAGCTCAGATCTTCATTACCCCGTTTGTTTTAATCCACACTATATCTAGAACTAAATTACTAAATCAGTCAGTTTTGTTTTAGAAAGGTAGAGGGGGATTTGAAGTAAATCTTTTAGTACGAGAGGTGAATTGTAAATGCCGAGAAAGATATTGAACCTTTGATTTTACAAAATCATACGTATGCAGCTGATATTGATTTTCTGTTTTGGTCCCTAAGAAAGTTTATTTCTTCTCCAAACGGAGGAGTTCATCCGTTTGCGCTTCCTCATTCCAAGGTATTGGTTTGTCAACATCAGCTCCTCTTCACTATTAAAAGCCCCTTGTTTATGTGTAGTTTCAACTAGTAAAACAACTCTGTCTTATTCACTCCATATTAATCGGTTTTTAAACTTGTATTTCCACTTTTTATAAAAGTTGTATAACTTAGTTTTAGTAGTGAAGATGTTCTATTTCTTGAATTAATTCTCATTACATTTGTCACTGGCTCTCATCTTGTTTCTAACATCAATCAATAGAAAAATAGATTTCATGTTTCCTTGTTATTCTGAGTCTATATGTATATATATATCTTTGCATTTCACGTGTTTTTGTAATCAAGGAAACTATATAATGTGTACTGAATACGTTATTTAGATAGTTCTCTTAAATATTTGAAAAATTTATGCCCTCTCATGGTGAGGGAGCAAAGACAAATTTCGTGGTATTTGAGTAAATAACTCCGAAAGTGATTGAAGATTGTATCATATAGTGTATAATCTTTGTCAAAAAAGATTTTGTTAATATTTCTAGGAAAAAGACTACCTTAAGCAGAACAAACAGGAGTTGGTTGTAGTGATCAGAGTGAATATGAGCAACTAATTAAGTATATGTGTGACAAGAAAATCTGCTGTAGGAACTTCAAGAATAATAGATGTTGAGGTTGCTAAGAGGTGTTGTTCCTCATGACTAGCCTAGCACTACTATTACCAACTACATCAAATATAAAAGTTGCAACAGAAAAGGGGAATTATATGCATATAGTTACAAAGTTACAAAATCATAGTGAATTCTTTGTATCATATTTAACTCTATACTTGAATTCTTAGATAACTCTGCCCCATCTTGTGCAATATCCTTGGAGAGAAAAGGACTGAAAGCGAATTTTGATAGGGATCCTCTTGTAATTTATTTTTCAGCAAGCTGATTCTTTTATATAATTCACCTGAATATACAGAAATATGTTCATTGTGCTATATCTTATATTCTTCCATTAGCTATGTTATTTTCCTTTCAATTGCTAGCGTTTTAAACTTAAATCCATTTTAATCATACATAACACTATATCACCGAACTATTTCCATCCCACACCTACTATTAGAGAATCTGTTTAGCTGAAGCCTTTTCTCTTATATCTAGAAAACCAGGAAAAATTACTAAAGTTGAATTGGTTTTTTTTTTTACAAATTTCATATATTTATATTGTCAACTAACTTTACGTATACAGGATGTGTTTGAATATTACTTCAGGTTGGCAATTGCCTGTAATTCCAGGCTTTTTTTTAATGCATCTAAGCATAGAAAGAAACTGATATAAAACAGAAGAGAGATTAATCAAATGTTGTGATGGACTGCTGAAGGCAGTAGAGAGGTTCTGTGTTGTTTTGGAGCTTTGATCACTACAATAAACTGAATGCACAGGTACTCCTCTTATAATAGGGATTCTCTTCCAACCTACCAGTTCTGCACCTTGAAGACCATTTTTGTTTTTTGGTGGGGAGGGTATTTTATATACACTTTTAGCAGGTAATGTGCTTAGTTAATACATTTTATTTTAGCTTTTTATGCATTATTTACCATTATATTTTACTTTTTTCTTTCTTTAATATACTATTATTTTATTTCATATTACAAAACAGATTGTAATGAAACAATTTACTATGATACCAGACTCGCTAGTATACTTTAACCTTTTAGCCTTTAAACCAACCATATGCGGCCCAAATATTCTACCTGTTTTATGTTCAGACTGGCCAGATCAGGCTTCTCAAAGCTTCAAGATAATGTTTAATTAATTCAAAACAATGTAAATAAATAAACATTACATTTGACAGAGTAATCTGAATGCTTAAGGGTTAAGATGGGAAAGTTAAAGGAAAACTAGAACCAGTAAAAGTAATCAGTAAATTCTTATCATGCCTGTAGTCAACTTGAAACAACAGTAGTGGTAATCAGAACACGACAGTCATAGTAATAATAAAATTGTACCTCTGCAAACTGAGAATTTATCATCTTCCATAACACATATATTTATAAGTTAGAAACAGTAAGGGATTTGCTGACTAGAGTGAGAAAGAGGAGGTGAAGAGAAAGTTGTTGTAATGTTCTAGAAATAGCTGCTGTGTGTTTTTCAACCCTCTCCTTTTTGACACACACACACACACACACACATCATCATCATCATCATCATTTAACGTCTGCTTTTCCATGCAGGCATGGGTTAGACACATATATATATATATATATCTGGTAATCTGGTGCAGCCCCCTCCCCCCACCCAGGCTTGCCAGTGCCGGTCAAACCGCCCCACCCATGCCAGC
>JAOPUL010002961.1:29421513-29433013 GCA_027564515.1 Octopus rubescens
CACGCAGTGGGATTGAACCCAGAACCATGTGGTTGGGAAGCAAGCTTCTTACCACACAGCCACGCCGCACCTATGTGTTTAAATAAAAGGATAAATAGAACTGAAACTGAAATAGAAATAGGGTAGAAGTGTAATAATAGAAGTGAAATAGGGTAGAATCTGTAATAGTGACATGGAAATTGAAAGAACTGTTGGTTAAATAATTGACAATTACTATCCCACTGGTGCATGTAGAGTAATTATGGCCTAAGAAAGGAAGGTATGGAAGATATTCAAGGAGCTGGTTCTTTTGGGTTTTTTGTTTATTGGTAATAAAGCAAGCTCTATGTATTGTCTCAGTTTGATAGAAATAGCAGTTAAATCTCCTTCAAATCACATCTATCATCTTGGGAAAAGAACACTTTGGAAAATGTAGTCCTAAATACATTGTCATGAAAAAAAACTGGAATGGTCATGGTTGGCATGAGTGATATCGGCTAAATAGCAATTAAGGATTTCTCTCTTCATGTAAAGAGCCATCTATATGAAGCTTGTACAAATAGCGTGATGTGTAATAGTGACATGGAAATTGAAAGATGTGGAGGCTGGAGATGAGTTGCTGGCAATTACAGATATCAGCCAAACTGTACAGAAGAAATGTTTGCACTACTATGAGCACTGAATGTGAATGGACAATGAGTAATGGGTGAAAAAAAGTCAGTGTTAAGAAGCCAAGGAAGAGAAAGACCAATGAAGATCTGGGGCACTGAGCTTCACAGTAGAGATCACTAAAGAATAAGATTAGTGGCCATTTACTGAACAACAGACCCATCCATTTTCCTTGTCAGCAAGTTAAAATTGAAATTAAAACATGATGATGATATCTCTTATGATATGGTTGATAGTTTCTATTTAACTAGGTGATCTAATCAATGCTGGAGTTATCTGCATTAAAATAGAATAAAGAAAAGGAGAGCATATTCAGGAAGCTGTTATCACTGTTGATAGCAAAAGGTTTCTTTCTCCAAAGGAAAAAAAAAGCAGACTGTAAAGAGCTATTTACATTGTCATGTTGTCCATGACTGTCCACTTATTTCCAGACAATAAGCCTGTCCTTTTCTTTAATGGTATGCCAACTTTGGAGAATTATTGATTCTTGACACTACCTTCCCTTCTCATATGGAGCTGGCTCAATTGCCTTTTGGTAATTGTGGCACATCCTCTAGAGCAGTGGTTCCCAAACTTTTTCAGACTGCTGCCCTCTTGGCACCCAGGCCACATTCCTAGCCCCAACCCCCATCCCATTCATCACCACAAAGACCACTTTCTGCAGCAAATTCAAAACAACTGTATTTCACACATAAAACTTAACTTAACCCATTATTTTGTTGTTTTGGCTGACCCACTTTTCTTCAATGACCCCCTGGATTTTTCCACAATTCCAAGGGAGCAGTACCACCAACTTTGGGAACCACTGGGTTAGAGGAATATATTATCAAGACATTGTTCTACAGCTCTTCCTTTCACTAAACCAATACCTGTTTTTCAAGTAAGGGATCTCTTATGTCACACATCTCAAAGGCACAAAGTCAATGGAAGATTTGTTGACAGGAGAAATGACAGCAACAACACTGCTTGTAGTTTGCAATTTTCAAAGACACAGAAATGTAAATGAGCATCCAAGCACACACACACGCATGTTCATAGACTCATGCACACATATATATATGATAGGTTTCTCTCAGTTTCCATCTACCAAATCCACTCACAAGGCTTTGGTCAGCCTGGGGTTATAAGAAGCCTCTTCCCCAATTTTTTATTCAGTGGGACTCAACCCTAAACCACATGGTTGAGTATCAAACTTCTTAATCACACAGCCATGTCTACACCTATTGTTCTTTACATATTATTCATTATCTACTATTGTGTGAACATCACCTATTAATATCTGTAGATCAATTACCTGAGAAGAAGCAGAGGGTTATTATGATATCCAGTTCACCATATATATATTACTGTTGTCTTTATCGTTTCTATTTGACTAGAAGCAACACCTGATAGATATGTATGTGGAAGGTGTTTTATTGCATCCCACAAATAACTTATGGCTCCACCATTCATGAACTTCACAGCTCCATTAGCAACAATTCTTAAGAATTCTGCATTTCTTTTCTGTAGTTTATAGCACTAAGTTACTCTCGACTAATTACAGTCTAACACTGGTTTCATGGAAGACCTGGTGCCTATTTAACCCTTTAGCATTTAAACCAGCCATTTCTGGCTCAGATATTCAGCTTGTTTTACATTCAAACCAGCCAGATCCAGTCTCTCACACCTACCCTTTCTAAAAATAACAATCACATCAGCAACATTTTGAGTCTACAAGATAATGCAGGATTAATTCAAAACAATTTGAATAAATAAGCATTAGATTTGATAGAATAATCTGAATGCTAAAGGGTTAAAGCTAATGGTCCAATAAGACTTAAATCTTTTAACCCTGAAAACATTCATGCCTTTGGTAAGATATGAACTGATCACCAGAAAATCAGTCATTAGCATGGTTTAAATTATCCTTATCAAATCAGTTTTTAAATGCTTGCATAACCTGAACAGGTTTGGTTTGCTTCAGTGCATCTTTCTAGTTGTTTCTATATTTTACTTTCTTCAGTTTTCAACCTGCCAATTTATTTCTCCAGCTATCATCAATCATTTTTTTCTTTTCATCACATATCCAAACTATAGTTGTTACTTTCCCTCATCCAATGCTTCAGATACGTAATCTCTTCTCAACCTATATTTCACACTGCCCTTCACTGCTGACTGATAAAACCTGCTAAGAATCATCTGTCTTCACTGTTCTCATTCCTCATTACAATTCTAAAACAGTTATCATACAACCTCTAAAAAAATTGAAATTGAAATATTTTTATATTTTATGATATTTAATATTTATTTTTGATGCCTTTTGTCTCCCTCCCTTACAAAATGACTTTTGTTTAATCAACAATGCTCGTTTTATGATAACAGAGATAATGATTTGTTAAGCTCGACATAGCTTTTCTTTTTTTTAATGTGCAATCATTTATCAAATTAAATTTTTCATAACAGGTTTCCAATTAATAACTTTAATGTGAGGCATATTTTCAATGTTGCTATCTCCTTAAAAATATTTTTGTTTTGCAATTTTATAGGATTTTTTATTGCCTAGTCAGAGGAGAAAGGACAGTATCTGTGATTATTTTCAAGACCTCTGAGACATAAAGACAGATAGGACGAAGTTAAGCTTAGATCAGATACCTTATTCAAGTATTTGCAACAAAGTGTACTCCACTAAAGTCTTCCAAGGGTCAAGTAGAAATGTTCACCTGGGCAACAGACTAAGTCTGCCACCCAAGAACAAGAATGGTCCCTCTGATGACCTTCCTAACACTTTCTCTTAAATTTCTTTCACAAGGTTTTTACTCAACCCAAGGCTGTAGTAGACAACACTTGCCCAAGGTGCTATTCAATAGGGTTGAACCTGAAGCCATGTAGTTGCAAAATGAACTTCTTAGCTACACAGCCATGCCTGCATGATTTACACCCATCAGTGCATATATGTGTGAAAAGTTGCAGTTGAAAAAAAAACAAAAAAACTAAAAGTCATATGTTAATGTTTTTAAAACTTTCTTCTGGTAAAAGAATTAGCATTTTTGGTTTGTGGTTAAAAGTTCTATCCTATTTATTTTTATTTAAACAATATCTCAGATACAACTTCAGTTACTGTAAAAAATTAATAATTAGTAGAACTAAGTTTATCATTATGATGGAAAAGGAGTTTCTATAATGTAAATACATGAGAAGTTTAATATTAATTAAAATTGCAATAAGATAGTGCTGGTGTGTCAGTGAAATAACAGTCATTTGTGTTTTGTATTTTCAATAAATTTAAATCCTCTAAGTGTAATGTCTTCTAAACTAAATATTATTTTAGCAATTAATAACATTGAAAAGATTTCTGTTATTTTTCTTCAGTTTGAGCTTCTAATATACTTAGGCAGCAATTTGGTTCTGTGGGTGTGTTTGTCCAAGCAGCGGCCCATGTTGGTGTCACTGGGAATCCAGCTGACCAGTTGTAATTATTTCCCTGTGAATTGTTAGGCATCACTGATGTAATTGAGATAGGCATCAGTGGTTGTATACAGCAAGTAAGTTGTTGGGAGTTTGTTTGTGTTTCGAATGTTAATTGGACTTGTGATGGTGATGATGGTTCAAGGGACTGCTGATCAGGCAATTGCAGCAATGTTTGTTCTGAATTTGCTTCTGCTTCTATTTCTGGTTCTGATTGTAAACTTTCATTTCTACCATGTGTTTGTTCATGCTTTTTTAAATGTGCTCTTTGGGAAAATACTTTGCTGCATAGGTTACAGTTAAAAGGTTTCTCTGCATTGTGTGTTCTTTCATGTTTGTTAAGATATGATTTTTGTGAGAACACTTTATGGCAAATTGCACACTCAAATGGTTTTAGCCCTGTGTGAGTTCGTTCATGCTTGTTTAAATACGATTTCTGTGAAAAGTTCTTCTGACACACAGAACACACAAATGGTTTTAGTTCAGTGTGTGTTCTTTGATGCTTATGAAGATAAGATTTTTGTGAAAATGCCTTTCCACAAGTGAAGCATACAAACGGTTTTTCTCCTGTGTGTGTACGTTTATGTTTGCTGAGATGCGTTCTTTGGCTGAATGCCTTTTGACAAACATTGCAGTGATAAGGTCTTTCTCCTGTGTGCGTACGTTCATGATTTTTCAGTTTATCTCTTTGGCTGAAAGATTTTCCACAGAAAGAACAACTGAAATGTTTCTCTGCTTCTGGAGCCAATTCATGTTTGGCGAGATATACTCGTAAAGTAAACCCTTTGCGGCACACTGCACATTTGAAAGGTTTCTTACTATTTGAAGTATTTTGCAAGTCATCATTTGTCTTTGTATCAGATGTTGATTGATTTTCGCTCTCATTTATGGATTGAACATTAATCATTTTAACTTAGGTTTGTATATTTCACAAACATTATTATATCATTTTATAAAATTTACTTTGTTATATTCATAACTATATTAGTTATATTACTATAATATATGGTCTTTCTGTATTTTCAAAAAAATCTGGAAAAATTTAGGATTTAGGACTCTGCTTTTTTTCAATAATATTTAAATAATTTTTTAAAAGTGTTTATATTTATTGCACTCTTGATCTAGTGCTGCTTTACATAAAATGTTCATACGTTTCTTATATGCTCATGATTTAACAATTAGTTATTATAAAATGACCGTAAAGTTTTTTGGGGTTTTTTTTAATTTCTATATATTGCAATTTCTTTCAATATGACCTCTGTCCTTTTTATATTCCATAAGATATTTTTGAGCTCTATTCCGTGATTTAGTAATTCTTTCTAACACATCTCTGTTGTTGCATCATATTCCAATATTGTTTTAAATTGAATACCCTGAAAGTAAAAGTAGAAAAACATTTGAAGTAAAAACATTACACATAGCTGCACATCAAAGTAGTATTATTTGTCTGTATCTACTAGATAACATATTGCTTATAACAGCTCTCTAACACTACTAATAAAAGGTTTATGAAAACAATTCCTATGGCCAATGACAAGTCATTTCTGTTGAAGATAAACATCATCATCATTCTTATTGTAGTTCTTTTTAACCTTCACAACTTTGTGTGTAAAGCTATGAAAAATTGTGTGTCTATGATGTAAATTGTATACTTTGTGAATAGTTAAATGAATATATATATAAATAGATTTATCTATCTGTCAATCTATCTACACGCACACACACACATATCATTCAGCATCATCATTTAACATCCACATTTCCATGAGTCAGGTGGGATTTGTTGTACCAGATTTTCTACAGTTGGATGCTCTTCCTATCACCAACTCTCACCTGTTTCCAAATAAGGTAATATTTCTCCATGGCCAGACATTTTTTTCCACTGAAAACCTGGAAATGAGTAACTTTGCTTGTATGACAATAATGCTCATTTACAACTATCATGTAATATTAAAACAAGGGTATACACACATATAAAACAGGCTTCTTTCAGTTTCCATTTACCAAATCCACTCACAAGGCTTTAATTGGTATGGGGCTATAGTAGAAGACACCTAAGTGTCGCACTGTGGAACTGAACCCAAGACCACATGGTTGAGAAGCAAGATTCTTGAGCACATGGTCACACCAGTACCTCACATCATCGTCATTTTAACATTTACTTGAATGTTTATTGACTTTACTGAGGCAGCTTTTATACAGCTAGATGCCTTTCCTGTTGCCAACACTCACCTGTTTCCAAGCAAGGGATTTTGGGGGTCATTCGTTCATATAACATACCCTAGCCATCTGGATCTAAGTATGGGGTATAGTGATGGGACGTTTGCTCTCTGGAGCACTTCTGTGTCAGGAATTTTGTCTTGCCATCTGATACTGAGATTCCATCTCAAACAACATATGTAGAAGCTGTTCAGTCTTCTTTCTTGGCTTGAATATATTGTCCATGTCTCATTTCCATAAAGAAGAGTTGAGAGGAGATATGTCTGCTAAATCAGAATCTAAGGTTTTGTTTTAAGCTTGTCATTTTCCCATTGCCCTTTTATTGCCTTTCCTGAATGCTGTTGCCACTTTGCATATTCTTCTGTTCAGTTCTTCATTGAGAGATAGCGTGCTGGATATTTTGGATACCACGTAAACAAACTTCTCAACTGTATTCAGAGTATTTCCATTCAGTTTGCTGATTGGAGCTGAATCTGTTCCTTGGCCTTTTACCTCAGTCTTCTTGAAACCATTGATCAACTTGAGAAGATCACATGCTCTGGTGAACATATCCATGAATCTTTGGAGTGCAACTTCACTGTTGACAGTGAATGCAGCAACATTGGAAAAAAGTAATTTACTCATCAAAACTTCAGTGGTTCATCATTTTGATTTAAGTATTCACAAATTGAAAAGTGATCCATCTAGACTAGTCCTAATATAGATTCTATGCTTCACTTCCTCTGAATGCTTGATGAAGAAAGGTAGCAAAATATATTCCAAAGAAGGTAGTGGCAAGAATGCATCCTTGTTTGACTCCTCTTTTAATTTGGAAGTAGTCTGGTGTGCTCTCATCAAACTTGATACAAGGATTCATATCTTCATGTAAAGAAATAATCAACTGAAGAAGAGTTGGAGGATAACCAATGCTCTTCAAAACCTTGAAGAGGGTCTGTCTGCAAGTTGTATCAAATACTTTTGTAAGATCAACGAATGCAATGTAGAAAGTTTTCTTTTGTTATCTGCATTTTTGATGGGCTTCTTTCAGTTTCTATCTTCCAAATTCACTTGCCAGGCTTTGGTCAGTCTGGCACTGTAATAGAATACCCTTGCCCAATTTGCCATACTGTGGGATTGAACCTAAAATTATGTGACCACAGTATTGTAGTATCAACCACCATGAGAGTTATACAATCTCTGAAGATTTAACAATGCAATCTGCTTATGTGGTTTACCTTATATAACTGGTATTTTCTTCATTGTTAACAGAATGCATATAATATGATGTAACTATTTTATGAACAAAAACTCTTGTTTTGTTTTCTTATATGTACTCTGTGATCAATCCAAGTATAGAGTCCATCATCATCATCATCATCCTTTAACATCCATTTTTCATGCTGGCACCCTAAGAAAATTCCAACTATGAGTTTTCCGTGCAGTTTTGCTTTTTAATGTACAAGAATACACATGGAGTTCTAAATACAAATTATTTGTCATGCAATTTAATTTAATTACACTCTATGGTTATAACTGCATGGCTTAATGGATAAAATGTCTGACTTTGAATCAAAAGAGTGTGAGTTCAAGTCTCATCATCATCATCATTTAATGTCCACTTTTCCATGCTTGCATGGGTCAGACAGACTTTGTTGAGGGCAGTTTATCTATGGCCAGACATGTTTTTGGCAGAAGACTGGAAATGAACAACTTCACCTGTATGATGATCATGCTCATTGCATGATGTCCAGGCAAGGGTACACACAAATGCGTACATACATATATATGGCAAATGTTTTTCAGTTTTCATCTACGAAATCCACTCACAGGGCTTTGGTAAAACCTGGGGACTATAGAAGAAGATACTTGCCCAAAGTGCCACACACATTGGGACTGAACCCAAGATTACAGCTCATCAGCTCTATCTTTATCTCTTCCCAGCTCCATCCTACTCACTTTCCTTCTCTTCTATACTGTGATTGGTCATGTGGTTCCTCAACAGCAAGATACCTGTTCTGCTTTGGCTCCTTCTTTCATCTAGTATAAATTTACCTTTTTTGAGGTTTGTAGTCTTGGAAGCTGCATGGCGACCTCACTAGTGATAGTGGCATGAAAAAGGCACCCAGTTCATGCTGCAAAGTGGTTGGTGTTAGGAAGGGCATCCAACTGTAGAATCCATGCCAAAGCATGATGCAGTTCTTGTACCCATCATATCCTGTCAAACTGCCCAATGCATGCCAACATGGAACACTGATGTTTAATGATGATGATTATTTATTTATATATATAAATCTGAATAATAACAATTATGAATTTAAATAATTTATTTAAAATAGAAACAGAGGCACTTATCTTAACAAAATGATGCCCAGACTTGAAAGTGTAGGCACTAGAAACTTGCAAACCCCCACTTCCACCTCCACATACAGGGCGTGCACACACATATACACACAAATTTACTAATATACAAAAAAAATAAGCACACATAAACACACAAGCACCCACATGCATGCACACACCCTCATACACACCTACGCACATACACCCACACATGTCTCCTCCCCCCCACACACGTATACTTGCTCATGTATGCACATATACATGCACACATACCCATACATATGTGCACACATTCACACATACATACAACCACCATATGAATACGTGCACATACGCACACCCACATGTATATGCCCACGTAACTACACTAGCATACACTGCACCATCATACATCGCACCTGAATACCTTCACACGTGCACATGTACATGGCAAGTACTAACACACACACACACACTTGCAAACATTACATCCTTAACAACCAACGCACAAGCATATGCACGCACAAGTACATCCGCACAATCAATAGCACACCCACATCCACACATATAAGCGAGTGCGGACACACGCACATACATACCAACCAGCCCCATACCCAATCTACATATTAGCAATTAACACACACACAAACACATACATATGCATACACCCATATAATCTCTAACATTCCCACACACACACACATATTTATGCGTGCAAGCACACATGCATACATGTGCACATACATACATACATACATACATACATACATGATTTCTAACTTTATCAAAAAGACAAATTTGAAGAGGAAGGAATTAGTCGATGAAATCGCTCCTTGTACATGACTGATATTTATACCATTCCTAGAAAGAGGATGATTTGAACTCCAAACATAAGAATGGATTCAATCACTCCCAATACATTTTAGTATTTCTTTTATCGATACCGTAAATATTAAGGGTGAACTCGATCCCGATCGAATTTGATCTCAGAACACGGGAGGACGAAACTAAATAACCGTTTAATACGATGTGTTACTGTTCTTGTTTTTCACCGTCTCTTAATAATTATAGAAATTTCTAATATGGGAACATATTCACAATCTTTTGTGGAGAGAGTGCACAACTAAAGTTTTCGACCAGTATTTATTTTGTCAAGCCCGGATGAATAACAAAGCGAAACCTCGATGAAATTTTAATTGAGAACTGAAAGTGACGCAACTATATATTGTAAGGTATTTCGCCCGGTGCTTTTACCTGCACTTACAACCTATACTGAAATCAAAATAAGTCTTTTCTCTCATCGATATAATTTCTCTTACTTAAATTCCATTTCTAGTTTATTGTCATGTTATGTATAAACTCCTGTTGCCTTTACTATGAAGTTAACAGAAAACTTCAGCCGCATTCTACCTGCGCACGATCTCGTTAAACCCGATTCTCTGCTTGTCAACACTCTTGCTTGGCTTCAGTTTTAAAACTTTACATAAAAACATACATCAAACTCTGACAAGTATTGCCGAAATTTACAAACTTGCAACGCCTAAAAACCCTAGCAACATTAATTTTACTTCAAGCTTATCTCTGAAACGTAACATACAGAGGTGAGTGGGGGTGAGTGGGGGGTACAATCATATATACACATACACGTGTACCTTTCACAAACTACTATAAAGTTATACATTTACATGCTGTCAAGAAGAAGGGAAAAAAAAGAATGTGTGTGTGTGTGTGTGTGTGTGTAACTACTGGCACGGACACTATTACACATGTATATAAACAGAAACCAACAGAGAAGTATGACAATCTTGGATAAAAACTCCACTCACACACGCACGCCCACTCGCACACATACACACACACACACACACACACTCATCTCTCTCTCTCTCTCTCTCTATATATATATATATATATATATATATATATATATATGAAAGTGTTATGTTTTATTTCGTTCTTTCCTTTTTTATTGGTAAACAAAATAATAAAATAATGCAATCGAAAAGCGAAACAAACAAATTTGTTTCAAATAACTTTCAGAAATAACTTTTTAAAAGTTGAATTTTTTTTTACCTCTCTTTCTTTTTTCAAAACAAGTAAATAATTTTTTTTTTTTTTTTTTTAAATAAAGTTTTGAGAAAAAAATATGGTATTAGACTTGAATATTTACCTGGAGCCAAGTTGAGTATGACACTTAAGAGTATTGTCAAAAATGTAGCGGTGTCCACCAGTAAAAGGGGTGAGAGGCAGTGAGCCGGCCGCTCCATGCCAGTCGTCACTGTCCGTGGTACATTTAATCCAACATGTGCGGTGGTCGACGACGTGCTTGCCGGATAAGCAGAAGCAGGTAATGGTAATAATGATAATAATCCTCCATTCGCACTGCCTTTCTCTTTGCCGCTCTTCTATCACCCACACTCTTTCACTATACTTTTAATGTCTATCTGTCTGTCAGTCCGCCTCCCCTCATTACAACTTAACTTTCTTGTTATTCTTCTGCTTTATTACGAATCTTGTTGTTGTTATTATTGTTTCTCAAAGAGATGGTAGCGCCGTTGTTGTTGTTGTTGTTGCTTTTTGCTCCTACTCTTTTGTTACTGTTGCTGTTACCGCAACTAATGCTGCTGCTGCTGCTGCTGCTGCTGCTGTTGCAATAACCAACTCCGCTTTCTCTCTTCCTCTTTCTCTCGCTACTTTCTCTCGTTCACTCCTAGACTTTCCTCCATTCTTCGCGCTCACTCTTTCGCTCTCTCATTCCCACATACGGCCCCGTCTTCATTCTTCTTTTCTTTCAGTTTTATACACACACACACACGCGCGCGCACACACACACACACACACACACACACACACACACACACACACACACCAACATACAACCATAAAAACA
>JAOPUL010002961.1:29445429-29455610 GCA_027564515.1 Octopus rubescens
ACACACACACATACACACACACACACACACACACACACACACACACACACACACACACACACACACACACACATACAAATGTCTCTAAGTAGGTAAACACACGCACTGGCACACATACATATACAGATGACAGTAGGGCTATGAAAGAGAGAGAGAGAAAGAAATAACGTTAAGGAAAGGGGAGAGTTAAAATGAATAAAAGTTAACGGACGCTGTCTCTTTCCTATTACTCATCCCCCCTCTCTCTCTCTCATTTCTTCATTCTCTCTCTCATCCTCTCACTCTATGTCTTTCTCTCTCTCACCTCTCACTCTCTCTTTCTCTCTCTCTCACCCCTCTCTGTCTCTCTTACCTACAGAATAGACAACAACACGATAACAAACGGATTATTTCCTTCGATATTAATTATAAAATAATATAAATTGAATTTACATGAATTCCTTGATATTATTTTGAAAATTGAAAATATTATGCATGTTCGATTTACGCCAAACTTATTTTATTGAGAGTATTTTCTCATTATGCACTATTTTCCTCTTTACAAAAGTTTGCAGGGTCATATCAGGGTATTTTCCCATTATGCACCGTTTTGTGGCTATTTACGAACTTACTCGAAAAACCCGCGAATCTCGTAAATTCGGGGTCCGATTTACGCAAAATTTGCTTTATTCCATTTGTATTCCCATTTCAGAGGCAAGTAGTTTTCAAAGTAATTGATCCATTATGCACCCTTTTGGCTCTATTATATAACAGACAAGCATGCAAGATCAGAACTTTAGTAGTATATACATGTATATATAAATATGTCTGTATATGTCTCTCTCGCTTTCTCTCTCTCTCTCTCTCTCTCTCTCTCTATATATATATATATATATATATATAGTTGAAATTTACATAAAAAAACAATAAACAAAAAAACGAAGACGGGTGTAACAAGTAGATATATTAGTTTGACGCTCAAGGAAGAAAAAGGGGGTGAAGAAAGTCTTTTACGTTTCGAGCCTTTCGCTCTTCAACAGAAAGAGAATTGGTAGAAACGACAGGCATCTTTCAGTTTCTGTCTACCAAATCTACTCAAGGCTTTGGTCAGTCTGAGGCTATAGTAGAAGACACTTGCCCAAGGTGCCATGCAGTGGGACTGAACCCAGAACCATGAAGTTGGGAAGCAAGCTTCTTACCACACAGCCACGCCGGTAGAGAGAAACCATACTATTAAGTGAATTCTTGCCAGTCATCTGGCTTTTTAAATTCGGTCTAGAACAGGTCTTTTTTGAGAATTGGCTGTGTGAGAAATAGCTCAGGTGGGCTGCACTACTAAAAAAAAACTTCAAGATAATTTTAATAAATGTTGTTTTTTGCATGAAATTAGGTGTGCCATTCAGAATGTCCTGCAGGCCATAGTTTGCCCACAACTGGGCATAAAAGGATTACAGGTAGTGCATATAACACTAAAAATCCTAGTTATACATCTGACAATTCTCCCAGGACAGAGGCACAGTAATTACGAGTTATAGAGTTTCTGAGTTCACACCAGTCCTAGGGTTATGTATGTGTGTCCATGTAGTGTAACTGAAGTTGATCAGAAAATGGATCATGGTGCAGAACATACAAATAGAAAAGAATAGATTAAAAGTATTCATCGCAACTCAGAATTAGCTCAAAATCAAAACTATCTGTAGAGTTAGGGTTACAAAGGAATATATCTGGAAAAGAAAAAGGAATTAGAACAAATGTAAATGGCATGAAAGAAGAACTTGAGAAAATTTATTTAAAAACATTTTTCAAAATCAGTAATTGTAATATTATTTTCAAATTTTGGTTGAAGGCCAGTAAGTTCGGGGGAGGTGAGTTACATCGACCCCAGAGCCCAACTTGTAGTTATTTTATTGACCCTGAAAGGATGAAAGGCAAAGTTGACCTTGGAAGAATTTGAACTCAGAACGTAAAGATGGACGAAATGCTGCTAAGCATTTTGCCCAGCGTGCTAATGATTCTGCCAGCTCGCTGCCATCAGTATTTGTAATATTAACAATACTGAGTTAGAAATGATAAGCTATAACAAACTGTACTGAATCAAAGTAAGTGGAATCAACTATGAAATTATTAATTAGGTGACATTCATAATATATTTTATACCAATCTTCATTGTTTAGCCTCCAAATCAGCTGAGATCATAGTATAAGGAGGACTGTATTATGCAGTCTATTCAAAATGTCAATTTGAGATTTGGTGACTAACTCTAGCAAAGAAATTTTTTCATTGGTTTATTTCATCTTTTGGTGAAAACATTTGCATTAGTTCAAATTAAACTTTACTTTCTTTTCTTTTTTTCTTGCAGATTCGTGAAAAGTTACTTTCTCAAGAAATTGGAATGGAAAAATCTGAAAAAGCTAAAAAATTAAGAGCTGCTCGTAAATTTGGCAAGCAGGTAAGTGAAATTTGGTTTGCTGTGGCTCTGCAACATTTATACAAACCCACTCAGGAAGACTGAAAAAAAATTTGAAAGTGATTTAAAAAATGTTTATTCCTTAATGAATAAATTTTAGTTGGTGCAAGCAGGAAAAGACATGACAGTTCTAAAGTTACCAGTAGTTCTTGAGAAAGTGGCCATCACATTGCTGCCAATGTGCATGTCCAGGCTAAAAACTTCAAGCAACATAAACTTGTTTCTACTGTCTTTATCCCCTTGCAGTTGGGCTTTTCTAGTAAAATGAAATAGAAAAAAGAAATGAATATAAAAATATATAATATAAGTAGCAATATAAGAATATAAAAATTTTCAAGAGTTGGTAAAAAGTTGGAAGAAATATCTGCAAGAAGAAATGCAAATGGCATGGCTTTATTTACAGTGAATATCAACTTTGCAAGGAGTGAGCCACACACTGGTTTCAGGACTATCCTCTGTAGAACATGCAGAATGAGATGAGCAGTGTTAAGTGATGTAATGGCAGTGAACTACCACTAATGCAGTTGTATTCTCGTTTGGTGCTTTAGCGAAGGTAATAGTTTGATGAATGCAATGCAATGCAGTTTAAACTTTGGTAATATAATATCTTCTGTGTTAGACAAGAGTCACAATGAATAACATTAAGAAATACAAAGACAGGTTGAAGTTGATCGGACTGCAACATTTATTTAGACGCTAAAGTTAAATAGAGCAACTGGTATAACATGGTAAATATTAGTTTGAAAACTAAAATATTAGTTTGAAAATGCTTCTTAAAGTTGAAGATAACGTTGGAAAAATGCGAAGCATAGCATCAAGGATTTCTGCTATAAATCTCATTGCTGAAACTGCAAAGTAGAATAAAACTGCTTTCATGTCAAAGATCCAAATTCTCTCATTGTGACTCACTCACTTCCCTAAGGAATTAGGGGGGAAATCGTCCCTTATAGTTGATGTTGGAGTGCTTGGCTAGTCTATCACGTTAAGGGGTGGACAACCCGCTAGATGGACTAGACCATCACGTGATGAGCCAATATGGGTATCTAAAAGTAAAGAGGCAACATGTGGATACCTAAAGGTAAAGAGCGAACGTACTTCCGCTACAGTGCCCTATCCAGTCCAATTTGTGCTTAGCAGATAGAAATAGTGTAGAAGCCTGTTGTATGTACCTTCCCATATTTTTGCTGCAGACATTGACTTACAGAAGCTCGTATTGAATATTAACTGCATCAATCTTGTCATTCTGCATTGCCCCCTTTAAATAATGTATTAAAAAGTATAGATATGTTTGTATAAACATATATTAATGTGTGTATATATTTACAAGTTTTCCTAACCAATTATATAAAAACAATTTTTCAAGGTCCAGATTGATATTCTTAAGAAACGATCACAAGAAAAGAAAAAAATGTTAGAAGAAGTAAAGAAATATCGGAAAGGTATGTGTAAGAAGTTTCCTTTTCTCACCCATTTATCAATATTAAATACACTTACAATGACCTTTTTTTTTCCTTTTGGCTGTTATTTATTATATTATCCATTCATGTTTATGCATCTAATTTTCTTGATCTATTCTTTTCATATGTTACATTATTTGATTTATTGTTGAATCTCATCAGTATTGTGTTTACATTGCACATATGACTAGCTTACATTTCTCTCAAATATCTACTGTGCAGCTTTTCAGATAATCTCGAAACTGCATCCTTGAATTTCAATAATAATTCTATGATGAAGGTATAAGTTGAAATGTTGCATAATAAGTAAAGGGTTTGAGTTCAAATTTAACTTCATGCCATGTACAGGGTGCGCCGTAAAAAATTTCCAATTGATTTTTAGTACTGTTTAGTAAAACACACAAGTTCTTTAGGATTTAATTAAATATGGCCATGTAACATATTAAGATACGTTTCATTCAATATGTCTCTCGTCACAATCGCCTGAAGACGGCTGAGAACAGTCACATGAACCCTGAACGATTTCTTCATTTAAATGATCCCATGACATGACTAAGGCTTTCTTCAGAGCGATGATATTTTTGTAGGAAACTCTTGAAACGTCACTTTCTAGAATGGACCAAATAGCGAAGTCCATAGAGTTGACATCTGGGCTGGAGAGGGGCCACACATTCTTGTCCCAGAACCTGCTGAAATGGCTCCTGCACCACTGCTGTGTCACATTGGATGTATGAGAAGGAGCGCCGGCTTGCGTGAACACGTAATTATCTCCAAATGTTTTGGTCACCCATGGCAAAACATTATCCTTCAACGTTTTCATGTAAATTGCTGAATTGACCTTTGTCCCCTCTTTAATGATCACCAGAGGAGATTTTCCACCATCATATGACACTGTTGCCCACTCTGGTGGGTTTCATTCGGCGAAACACCTTACGGGCGCCTTCGGGAACAACATCTGACTTCATGGCCAAAATCCTATCATTCTGGCTACAGCCTCCACGGTGAATATCTTTTCATCCAGCCAGATGAAGACATTGTCACCGGTGCTCTGAATCTCTTCTGCCATTTTCTTGCACCTGTCCAGTTGCTTTGCTTTGGAAGTGGCTGAAATTAGGTGTCAATGTTGCAATTTTAATGACTTACAATTTAAATCTTCATGCACGACCTGTCGCATGGTTGTCTGAGAGATTGAGAGATATGAAAACTTTTAGCCATTTGCCTCATGTCCCGCCGTGGATTTCGCGATATTCTCTTTTGGACAACATCCACCAATTATTTCGTCCTTATGGATTGTTTATGGATCATTTTCGACCAGGAATGGGCTTGCTGTCGATTGAACCTCTCTTATCGTAGTATTTCATTATATCATAGACTGTTTTGGGATCAACGCCAACCCTTGAAGCCACGTCTTTGGTGCTATGTCCTGCTTTATTCAGAGCTACAATCTCACTTCGCCTGTTAGCTGCCAAATTGAAATGTTTTATTCGCCGAATGTAAACAAACAATGGAGTGTACATGACAATTGAATGTCGAGGAGTGCATTTTAACTATTTTTGTACAATTTCAAACTAAATTTAATAAAATAAACTTATTTAAATAATCGGGAATTCTTTACGATGCACTCTGGAAAAATGGACGTTAAATGGTGATGATGATGATGATGATGATGATATATATATATATGCAGGAATAGTGTCTATTTTGTCAATGGGTAGAAGCAAAAGAGGAAATTAATAGTGTGGAAAATTAAAATAATTTTAACAATAATTCGCATATAAATAAAACAAGATATGTAATTACAACTGTTCCAAGCCATTAGAATAAGTATTTTAATTTTTTTGTTTTTGAGAAAACTGTAATATGGTATTTAACCTTCATTCACAAATATCAATAGAAATAAAATTGTACTCATTTTATTTTGTTTATCTGTGTGTACAGATGTTCTAATATGTAAATATTTCAACAATTCTTATTAATGTTTTAGAATAATATCTCAAAATCTAATGTGTCTAATGAGCAAAATAAATGACGTTTAAAGAGAAAGATGCTTTTGCAACCAAGATCCAAAGTTTGAGAAGACAAAACCATAGATAAAGCTTGTATTACTAAAAAAAACTGTATTAGTGTATTAGTAATTTGAGTTTTATTATTAGTCTTTTAATTTGTGTATTTTAGGTCAGAAGGACAAACTTGATTTCCTTGATGATATACAAATGGAAGATGAAGACAAATCTAACAAAAAATCAAGACGACCAAACAAATCTAATAGAAAAGAAACTGAACACCAGTAAATTTTTGTTTTTCTTCTCTTAATAACACTGTAACAAAAGTTTTGTTTTTTGTTGTCTTAGGTTAGTAAGTGTTATTTCCTATTTGTTTCTATCTAGAAATCAAAGGAAATGACTACTATTCCCTTCAAACTTTGCTTTTGTGACCTGGACTCAATGTTTTGAAACTGACTTATTTTCCATTACATTTCAGGCAGATTCAGTACTGACTTGCTGAAGCAGAAATATCGTTATAGCAAATATTCTGCTCAATACCATAGATTTGCTTTGTCAGTTGCTTGACCGTAATCACTTAAGCATGTCCCTTAGTAGCTGACAATATGTGCATCTCTGATCCTGGAGTAGTCGGGGAGCATCCTAAGCCTGTGTTGAGAGGGATTCATTGGGGTTTCAATAGGTGTAACAAAGGCAAAATTTGACGGAAATATTAGCGATTTTTCATACTCTCTAGGGGTATAACAGTTGCTACCTACCCAAGGACAAAAATCGTGTTACACAGTGTAATTGTTGTATTTATTTATTTTACTAGATTGTAATGAATCGGTTTTTGAAATTTCAGAAACTGCCACACTATTATTAGATAATAGCATGAAGCATACAGCTATTTCATTTTGAATTTCAATAGTTTTGGTTTCTATATAGTCAGTATAGGGTTGTTGCATGTATGACATTTGAAGGTCCTTCCAGTGGAGTGGTAAGATTAATACAGTTGATTTTTAGTGTGTACTTCTGTAGGAACATTATGGACCAGAATAAGACTCGGTGGTGATGATGAGAGAAAGAAAACAGGTATATGGATCAGGATGATGACATTGGAGTAGAAGCCATCATTTTACTAGTGATAGAAAAGACAAAGAGAAGTAGTATTGGTTGTAGCATATTAGTGATTAAGTCTTTGCTAACCAAGCAAATGGCCTTTGGTTGGTTGTGGTTACTGAGAAGCATGATATATTGAAGGTGATGAAGGAAGTTATTTATGATTATTTCCATCATCTTTGAGGTATTAAAAGTGAGGCTAGTAGTTGGCAGTCTGAGAGGATACTATTGTTGGATAATGTATTTCCATAGATATATATATATATATATATATATTCCAGTTGGAATATAACTAACTGGCACTCTGTCGGTTATGACGATGAGGGTTCCAGTTGATCTGATCAACAGAACAGCCTGCTCAGAAAATTAATATGCAAGTGGTTGAGCACTCCAAAAACATGTGTACTCTTAACGTAGTTCTCAGGGAGATTCAGCTTGATGCAATGTAACAAGGCTGGCCCTTTAAATTACAGGTACAACTCATTTATTCCAGCTGAGTGGACTGGAGCAATGTGAAATAAAATGTCTTGCTCAAGAACACAATGCACTGTCGGGAATCGAACTCACGACCATACAATCATGAACCAAATGCCCTAACCACTATACAACGTGCCTTCACCAGTTGGAATATAGAACTGTAAGGAAAGAAAGATTGAAAAGTTTAATGAGAATGGAGCTTACTCTAAAATACTTTGAGGCTAATGGAAATGATAATATCAGGACGAATCCTCTTGTTGAGTTTTATCCTAGGTGATCGTATAATCAGAGAGGAATGGTGACTTTTGAAGCAGATGGCTTCATCACTAGTTGGAGATGCTGAGTGAATTCTTAGTATTATTAACAGTGTAACTGAACCGCTTAGGGTTTTGCAAAAAAAAACTTAACGTCAAGGAACATGACATTGGTCAAAGATGAAGTAAATTATGTCTATCTTTACATCACTGAATGTCTGTGACACTAGAGATAGTTGGTGCAGAACTGGCAGAGGGTCAGAAGTTTATTAGCAATTTAATGGCTTGAAGTTTGTTGCTTATCAGTAACAGTCAGTGGGTTAGAGATAGAGACAATTTACTTCACCTCTGGTGCAGGTTGGATTTGGAAGATTTCAGGATAAACAGTTCAGTAATCATTAAAGTTCAGCACAGTCCTCTGGCTTATTGGCTCCTATCAAACTATCAACTAGCACAGAAAACATGTTAAACAGTGATGATATTGGCATGTATATGTATCTGTGTGTGTGTATCATCATCATCCTCCTTTAACGTCCGTTTTTCCATGCAAGCATGGGTTGGACAGTTTGACCGAAACTGGCAAGCCGGGCAGCTAACACCATGTTCCAGTCTGATTTGGCTTGGTTTCTACGGCTGGATACCCTTCCTAACACCAACTACATTACAATGTGTGCTGGGTGATTTTAATGTGCCACCGGCGCTGGTGCTTTTACATGGCAGTCACGAGTGCTTTATACGTGGCACCACACAGGTGATTGGTAGACAGACAGACAGACAAATAGAGCAAAGACGGATGAGACCTATAGATCAGGCGATTGGTAGACAGACGGACATATAGAGCAGGGTTGAGACAGATACAGACCGGGAACTCATATATATATATTTAGAGAGAGAGCGTTGGGAACTTAAACTCTAACTTCTTCATCCCAAGTAGGTGCTTTGGCATTGCAAGTTAGCAATAAGAACAATCCTTATTGAGCTTGTTATGGTGTAGTAGATAAACACAGTTGGGCCTCAGATGTATTTTTACAAGGAGCACAAAATACAGATTACAAAATAAAAAAAATAACTGTTTTATATATATATACACATATATATATATATATATGTATGTATGTATATGCGTGTGTGTGTATATGTATGTATGTATTTGTATGTGTATATATAAGTATATATGTGTGAATGCATCTGCATGTGTAAATATATTGGTATGTATGAACTAGAATATGTATATGGGTTGTATGTACGTTTATATGTAGGGAAATAAGTATGTATGTATGTGTGTATATATATATGTGTGTGTGTGTGTATGTATATATATATCTATCTATCTAGGGCATGTAAAATTCCCGAGATCCATGGACGAGTTCTCTCCAGCGGTCTCTGTCCTTCATCATTCGAGAAATATTTTTAATAATTATTAAAAAAAGATTTTTCAGTTATTTCTCGGCAGAGCAATACGAGTCATAACACATGGATTTCTCAGTGAATATGATTTAAAAAATACAAGTTGTTTGTACTTCAAATATCTATATTTCAGCTTTCTTTAAGCAAATGATATTTTAATTATTAGAAAAGGAATTTTTTATAAGATGAATACGATTTTCTATTCTTAAATAATGCCTCGATGTTGCGTGCTTGTCTGTTATGTAATACAGCCAAAAAGGTGCATAATGGGTAAATACTTTGAAAGTAAGTTACCTCTGAAATGGGAAGACAAATAGAATAAAATAAATTTCGTGTAAATCAGACTCAGGGTTACTGAGATTCACGTTATTTTGTATGTACCTTCATAAATAGCCTTGTATGTACCTTCATAAATAGCCCAAAAAATTTTTAAAATCCCCGATAGTAATGACCCTGCAACTTTTATTTATTTTAACTCTTCCCCTTCCTTAACATTATTTCTTTCTCTTTCACATTTCTATGTGTATGTGTGCCAGTGCGTGTGTTTGCGTACTTAGAGACGTGTGTGTGTGTGTACGTATCACAGTACTTGAGCTAGATATATATATATAAAAATATATATTTATGTATATGTTCGCGTGTGTGTAATAATACTTAAGTTAGAGACATATATATATATATATTTGTGTGTGTGTGTAAGTGAACATGACCCAACGGGTCACTGGTGGTGTAGTATATATATATATATATATATAGATCACAGAATGTGTTGTCAAGGTGCAGATCACTGCATTACATAGAATGAGCCTAGGGCTCAAGAAGACCTGTTTAAAGATACATTCATACATATTAACGATAAGAAATAAATGTCCTCAAGAAGGGAGAGAGAGACAGCCGAACAAAAGAAACTCGAAGACGAAGACATGGTATATTAACATATGGAATAATAGGCGCAGGCATGGCTGTGTGGTAAGAAGCTTGCTTCCCAACCCCATGGTTCCGGGTTTAGTCCCACTGCGTGGCACCTTGGGCAAGT
>JAOPUL010002961.1:29464671-29482314 GCA_027564515.1 Octopus rubescens
AAGATTTATCTTTGAAAGTAAATGAAATGAAATAATTCATAGGTAAAAATTTTAAATGAAGAAATGATCTATGCTTAAACTGCAATATAAATAAAATCTTAGCTGAAGTATAAGCATCAATTTAACGGGAGCACAAATATCAATTTAACTGTAGTGAGTGAGAAAATCTGATAATCCAGAGGGTTGTAGGCACAGCACTTGAATACTTCATTTTCCTGCAATATATCTAGCAGAGTGATTCTCAACCCTTCCTCTGTTATTTGCCCCTTCATATTGATGCATTTCACCATTTAACCTATTACTTCGAAGTAAAAATATTATATATAGCAAGCATCACAAATTGTTATGGTTTCTTTATACCCACCTCTGCTGAGATATAATATATGTATGACTCCGCTTTGCAAAAAAAAAAAAAAAGGATCAGTAATTTTTTAAAATATTTTTTGATAAATTTTGTAGATTATATATATGGTATGATCAGGTATTATATATTTATCTTAGGAGTTAAATTTATCCCTGGTTGACAGTCACCGATACAAGGCCATTCACCTTGGCAGATCTCATCCCTCTCTAAGTAACATTTATGTGCGTGAGTGCTGGTGGTGGAGGATAAACTGAGACTTATTTTTAGAGATAGCTGTGTGGTAAAGAAGTTTACTTCCAAACCGCTTAGTTTTTAAGTTCAGTCTCACTGTGTAGTACCTTGGGTACGTGTCTTCTACTATAATCCTAGGCTAACTTAAGCCTTCTCAACAGATCTGGTCGCTGGAGACAGAAAATGTTTGTCATACATATGCATATATGTGTGTATGTGTTTGTTTGTGGGTGGGATTTTATCTTTCCTTATCTTGACAGTGCATAATAGATGTAAACAAGTGTCACTGTCATACAAGCAGTCTCATTCCTCAGCAATCTTCTGCAAAAATCATGTCTGGCCGTGAGGAAATATTATTTTGCTTGAAAACAGATATGGTTGGCAACGGGAAGGGCCATAGAAAATCTGCCTCAATGAATTTCATCCAACCCATGCAAGCATAGAAAAGTGGACGTAAAATTGAGGATAATGATGATTGAGGATGACTATATTCTGTACATAATTGTAGCATTGGCTCCAGGTTTCTAACAGACTGTTAACTATATGGTGACATTTTTTATGGTATGAGAAACAAAGAATTTTCAGTATCTATACTACTCATTCATGCAGATCTAATAGTTCATAAGGTATTTTTATCTGTTTTTCAGTTTCCATATTATTGTTTGCATATTACATCAGTGAAAGATATACACCACACACGCACAAAACCACCACCATCACTACCGCCACTACCACCACCACCACCACCACCACCATCATCATCATTATCATCATCATTTTATTTTTTTTATGCTGGCATGAATTGGCAAGTTGCCACAATCTAAATCATAGACTTGTCATGTAATTTTGGCTTGGTATCTACTGCTAGATGCTCTTTCACCTTACAGAATGTGATGGGAGTGCATTTTCTTATGACACCAGCACTAAAGAGGTTATCATGTCCTTGGCAAGACTAGAATAAAGTCCTTTTAGCCCTATGCTTTCTGCACTTATTTGTGTGCTGGCTGCATGTTTTTCATGGCACTAGAAAAGTTGTCAAGTCCTTGAAAGAGGATTAAAAGAAACACTCCACTTACTTTTCCTCCGCTCACCTATTGTTGACCAACCGCTCTACAACTTACAACAGATGAGTGGGGGCACCAGCACAGATAGGTTAACTTGTACACTGCAAGTAAGAATAGTACTTAGTAGACTGAGATGTGTATGTTTCCTCAAGGAATATAGCCAAGGAAGGGAATAGAAGACAACAATGACAGAAAGAGGCCAGAATGGGTGGGTGAAAGGAGCAAGAATATGTCAAAGTGATTGGGTGAAGACAGTGGGGTGGGGAATGATGAGTAATAGCAATGTACCATGGGTGTGAATAGTAAATAGAGATGACAGAAGAAAAACCAGGATAAGGGGAAAAGAGTAGGAACAAGAGTATGATGATAGAAACAGAGTGATTGGAGTGAGGGGATAGAGGGAGTAGCGAGAATGGTGGATAGTAATAGAAGTTGAAAATGGTGCCAATAACAAATGGCTTGGAGAGAGGGAATGTTGTACAAAATGACTGATGGTTGAATATATTAAATACAAAGATTTCTGATGTAATTCTTTATATATAAGCCACTTGATGGGTGAAAGGAACAGAGAGATAAGGTTGGTAGTAGAAGTGGATTAAGTACAAGTAGGTTTAATGCCATTCCTCATTACATAAACATTAGGAATAGCAGAAAGAGAGTGTCATAGAGATGAGTGTGTCAAACAGGTACAGTGCCATTCCTAGTTATATGGGAAGAATGGTACAAAAAATAGGAAAGATCCACTCTTGTTCTTATTCATACAGGTAGCAGAGAACAGTGAATAGAAGAGAAGGTGAATGATATAGAGATGAGAGACTATAAAAGAGGCGGAAGAGGTATCAGATGTAAACTTAACCGGGACATATTGGGCAACAGACCAATATAGATCAGTCACTATCATCACCAATATTTTAACATTCATTTTGTCATGCTTACCTGGATGGGTAGAGGAGAGATAATTTGGTGAGTCAGGAATGTGAACAATATAACATGTGGGAAGGGAGGACAGTATTAAGATTGAATGATGGATATCAAGAGAAATAGTACTGAGTGGTGAGAAAGATAAGTGAGATTAGGGGAAAAGTGGTGAAGCATTCAGTTCTGCCCACATTTAGTTGCAGTATACTCCAGATAATGAGATGATGGGTAGTATGGATATCTTCAGGAGGAAATTGGGTGAGGAGACCCAGTTGTGCATATCTATATTATTGATATACAATCGTAAGATCCAAGGATCTAAGTGTAGGAAATTAGTAAGCTTCAAGCAGTCCATAGCAGGTATAAAAAACAACGTTCAGGAACGATAAAAAATGATTGGCATCAAAGGCTGCAGGCTTTTCCCATATCAGAGAGCGATAAGCTGAAAAATGTTCATATAGCTCACGGTTAGTAACTAGAGTTGCTGTGAATCTGAATAAAATCCAAACTGAGGGAGTGGAACAGGTAAAATCCAGGCTACATATGTTACCTAACTAACAGATCCTCTGATGTAATAATTATTCAACAAGGGCTAATCAACTAGCCAGTCATCAGGCCAAAGATACTGTAATTATATGAAGGTTCTTTTTGGAATCATAAGTTAACTCACCGAAAGATCTTCCCCTGGATTTTACCTGTTCCACTCCCTCAATTTGTCGTCCAACCCATGCTTGCATGGAAAAACGGACATTAAATGATGATGATGATGATGATGATGATATATATATATATATATTTATGTATGTATGGATGTTAAATGATGATGATATATATATATATATTTATGTATGTATGGATGTTAAATGATGATGATATATATATATTTATGTATGTATGGACGTTAAATGATGATGATATATATATATATAAATGAACCTTAACCTCGGACCCTACCACAGGAATACACCGAGTTCTTTACTAGTCTAAACAACATTGTTAGTCTGGTATGATAACGGGGATCTTATGAAGTATTTTGTCCAGATTAATCATCCCTCACTATAACTGTGTTATATATATATGTATATGTGTGTGTAAATGTCTTTGTGTTGGTTTGTTTATGTCCCTGTAACTTAGCAGTTTGGCAAAAGATTTCAATATAATAAGTACCAGACTTAAAAAAAAAAGTACTAAGGTTGATTTCTTCAACAAAATACTTCAAGGCGATGCCCCAGCATGGTCGCAGTCCAATGACTGAAACAATAAAAAGAAAAAAATGTTTAAAAACGACAAAGAAATTAATAAAAACCAAGTAGGAACTAATATCAAAAACTAATATCAAAATCAAGAGGTAGAATTGTTAATTACGATTATTTAAAAGAAATATTTTGATTTCAAGCAGAGAAGTCATTTGCTGTGTTTTTCTTGTAAATAAAAAAGATTTATCCAATTAAATGCTTGGAAATATTGTTTATCAAAGAAGCTATTGTTTATTTGTTTTATTTCTATTTTAACAAAATATTGAAGAATAATAAAAATAAAACAAAGAACAACTGTAACTTTGCTTTGTCAAGGAAAAAAGGATAAGATTATTTGGAGTATGTGTGTGTTTGTATATATGTGAAAGTGTGAGTCTGTGTATGGGAGTGTGTGTATGAGTATATGTGAATGCATATGTGAGTGCTTAAGCATGTGTGCGTGAGTGTGTGTCTGAAAGAGTGTGAATGTATGTATGAGTATGTGTGAGTGAGAGAATCTGTGAATGTGTGTGTGTGTGTGTGTGTGTCTATTCAAGGGTTCCCAGTCAATCAGAGTTAGCCATTTATCTGCACTCATAAACACACTGTAAAACAAAACACTGTATTTCAAACTGCTTATTGTAGTCTTCAGTTAGGCAAGTGGCATGGTATATCAGAACGATTGAAAAACCCCTAGATTGAGTACTATCTATAAATCATACGTCTATTCTGTAGGTGCATGATCTTTTACAGAGCCTCCAAGACTAGTTGAAGAGAGGGACAAAGTTATTTCTCAATCAAGGTAACAGATCCTTGCCACACCATGAATTCTACTAAAGATTTGCTTAAAGTAAACTGTTATGTTCACGCAACAACAACTTATGATCATTGAGAGGTAATATTTGTTATGATCCAGGGACCAAAATACAGAGTTCCCAATGGAAGCAGCTTGGCTCTTCCAGACCCAAGGAAGCCAGGCAAAGGAAGTCTCCCAGGTGAATGATGATCCCCTTTTTTGACACCGAGGATGTTCTGTTAGAACAAACAATACTGCGGTAGATACCATGAGAGAAAACCACATTTTTGGTGCAAAATGCATGCTTGTTTATGTCACTAGTGGGGAAATAAATCCTCACTAACTCTAGTGCTGAGAACATCAGATCCCGTGATTTCAACCTTCCTTGGTCTCATCAGTGATGGACACTTATCCCACCCACCAGCGATATATAGAAAATCTGTGCCAGAACAGGCACTGGTGTCATGATTAGCCAGTGAGCTTGTTAAAAAATATATATTACTGACAGAGGCAGTATTAATACCGAGAAGTAATATTTAACCCCAATTAAACGTTGATGTTCTGTTAGAACAAATAATACTACGGTAGATACCATGAGAGAAAATCTCATTTTGGCTTTTGGTACAGAATGCAGTAAAGTTTGTTCAAAGAGAACATCCACATTTAAGTGGGAATCAATATTAACTCTCGGTATTAATACTGCTTCTGTTGCTAATATATTTCTTATGCTTGTTATATTCAGCTTATATGTGTGGCTTGTTTGTACATAGAGAGTTGGCTGTGATTATAACCTATGAGAATATATTTGAGTAGTTTCAGTGAAGATCTGACCATGTGTATATTTTGTGTAAAGTTTGTTCCCAGGGTACTCAGTGATGAACAGAAGGAAAGACATGTTGGTGAGAGCAGAGAAATGGTTGAGCTCATTACCTCCAAGTCATGAGTACTTGTCTCTGGTGACCTGTGATGAAAGCTAGATCAACTGTTATGATCCAGGGACCAAGATACAGAGTTCCCAAATGGAAGCAGCTTGGCTCTTCCAGACCCAAGAAAGCCAGGCAAAGAAAGTCTCCCAGGTGAATGATGATCCCCTTTTTTGGCACCAAGGGCATCGTCTACATCAACTGAGTTCCCTCTGACCAGGTTCTTTGTGCAGGTTTTGAGGGAGTTCAGGAAGAGATTTTGTCATAAAAGGCCAGAACTCTTCCGCTTAGGTGAGTAACATCTGAACCAGGACAATGCACCAGTCCACAATTTCATCCAGGTATCCAACTACTTGACAGAGATGGGCCCCAAAACTGTCCCTCATCCCCCCCTCCTACAGTCCAGCCCTTGTTCCCTGTGACTTTTGGTTGTTTCTCAAGCTGAAGAAGATGAAGGAGGCTATGATAAGGCTCCTGAACACCTTCACTTTGGAGGACTTCCATGGGGCCTTCTCGGAGTGGCAGGAGCATTAGAACAAGTGTGTGATATCAGAGGATCCTACCTCCCTGAAGGAGATTAGAGTTTAGTACTTTGAAAGTCTCAAAACTTCTGGAATGCACTATGTATATTAGTTCTACAGAGATACTAAGTCCTGCACACATGATAATATGGGCATTGCCATATATGGTGACAAGTGTGATTAGTCAAAGTATATAGAGCTATGACCATTAAGTTGACATGAAGAAAGGTGAATGTATTTAGCCATGGCTAACTGGTGACTGAGTCCATACACACTCACACACTGACAGACGCATCTTCAAACTTTGAAAGCTTATTTTATTTTTGTTTATTACTAAACTTTTAGCTTTACTTTTTCTTAGTTTTTTCTTCTTTTCTTTTTACATCTTACTATCATAGTCATCCTTGCCAATTCACAAGAATCATTTCTTGGAGAAAATTATGTCTTTTGTCTGGTCTACAAAGGAAAAGAAAATACAGAGACATGGTAAATTTTTCCATGAATAGACAAGTTAATGGCTTTTAATAGCACTTTTGGTGAATATTGAAGACATTAGCAAAGGCTATATTTATATACTAAGTTCAATAAAAATAAATTATTTTCTCATACTATACCAAAAAGTGAATTACACATATATACATGCATTCATATATACATGCATTCATATATATATGTCAATTTTTGTTTTGGTTTGGAATGTTGTGTCCATTGACGATACAGGTGAATAACCTATTATTTATCTTTTTATACGATATTTGGTTATTTATTTTTGACCCTCCGAAACGTGCGTAACTTTGTTTTGATTCATTTGAGTGGTTTTTTTCCAATGTTTCTAATAAATCTCTTCTATTAATGCCTGCACTGTGTTCGATCAACTCTCTCATTCTTTATTTATTTCTATATAAATACATAATTTTATAAACACAGGATTTAAATGTGAGCTACTATAAGTTTCATACTCTTACAGTACAATAGTCGGATTAGCTTGTATAGTGTGCTGTGTACTTTCCTCAATCTTTTAGGCTCAGAATAAACATGCAGGCCATGTACTATATTGCAGTAAAAGATTGGAGGATAGTACATGGCATGCTATACAATCTTGTCTGACTATTGTACTACCAGAGCATGAAACCTATAGTAGCTCACATGTAAATCCTGTGTTTATTTAATGATATTTACCTCTTGCTGAATGGAGTACTTTTTTGTTGATTCACAAATAATGGAACAATATATTCTATATATAGATCATCATCATCATCATCATCATCCTTTAACGTCCGTTTTCCATGCTGGCATGGGTTGGACGGTTTGACTGGAGCTGGCAGGCCCAGGGGCTGCACCAGGTTCCATATATATATATATATATCATCATCATCATCATCATCCTTTAACGTCCGCTTTCCATGTATATAAAATGTGTGTGCAGTGGCGGACTGGGTCTAAAAATATTGGTTGCCAGGAGACAAAGGGGGCTCACCTACATTTACAATACTATCCTCTAATTTTTATAATAAATAAATAAAATTTTCAAAACTTACATAAGTGGTAACAAAAAGGTGCAATTTAATTTTTTGCGAAAAAAGGTACGTTATTCACTGATGGAATACAGTAATACCAAATGTAAATACAGAATGTTATAAATGAATTTTTAGATAAACAATACTGTTATTTTGAAAATTTTAAACCAAACTGAAAATAAAGTCTAATAAATCTATAAATCAATTTCAATATTTTTTAATGAAGACTTTTTACTGTCAAAGAGGTAGCTATATTTTCTTATGAAAATAACAGCATCATAGTCAATACCACATCTTCATACATATACATCATTTGTTTGTTTAATCTTTACAAGAGAGCATGTGTAAGATAAATAGATATGGAGTGTGGTCACCATAGTAACTAACAAGTTTTGATTCAAAACATTGGAATTTTAAGTGCCAGTCTGTCAGTATAATGCAACAACAACCTGTCATGAAAGTTTATTTTAAAGTCTGTGTTCCCGACAAAAAACAGGGAAATTCCAACTTATACGGGACAGCTATTCCGAAAGTCCACCTTTTCAGTTTCCAGTGGGGAATGGTGGGGCTCAATGAGTAATATTTACTGCATTTTTTACTTTGAGAAAATATATACTTTTTATAAATTGCCTTACAAGGACTATATCAGCTAAACAAATGACCTTCTCTGAATGCATTAAAAACCCTACAACATGTTCAGAATACTATTTCAGAAAATTATCGAAAGATCATCGAAAAATGGCACATGATATTAAATTAAGCAAATTCGACTAAATCTAAAAACTCAACATAAAATCACGATCTGCTGGAGTGGCTCTCTTCCTGATATATTTACGCACCAAGCAGTTACAGAAAAAAAATTATTGAAATTAGTCATTACTCATTTTGCCCCAATTTAGACGTCCTTCTTTTTGAAAATTGAAAGTGATCAAATTAGACATTAGTATGAGAAAACAATTGACGTGGAATCCAACAGAAAAAAGAATATTGATTGTTAAACACCAAAAGTTACCCAGATATTTTGTTAGCAGCCTCAATTACAATCGGATCAAAGTTGAGGGGAAAAAAGAACCTATTACTTGACTATGTTTCAAACTCTCTCAAGTGCAATGCTGACCAATTTTTACTCCTAAAGATGATGCAATACTTGCAATGTAATGGTTCCAAACAGGTAGGGAGAAAATGAGAAATTCTGCCCCACCCCTATGGTAATTTCAAGTGTTTGACGAATTAGAATGGTACAAAATGACGAAAAATATAGAAAAAAAGAAAGAAAGAACAAAGTTCGATTTAATGAAAAACATATTAAATAATCCTAAAGCTGAAAAATAAATGTTTTTAGCTGTTGAGAGATGTAATTTTATAATTAATATTAAATTCAAAATTTACATTTTGGAAAATATTTCTTACTTGTTCTTTCTTAAACTAAGACCAAAAGTTTTTGATGCCTCACTGAAATAATGAAGTTTACAAGTGGAAATGTGTGTGTGTGTGTGCCTGCCTTTCATTTCAAGTGGTCAATCCAAGGTCATTGCTCAGTCATGCATTAAAAGAACTAATTTGAACTAGAGAAATAACTTCTTTCTGTCTATCTTTATATACATTCACACACACACACACACATACATACATACAACAACAAACATACCTACATCAATTATAATCTTTTTCAGGAATGTTTTCTTTTTCTCTGTCTTTCTATTATTTCCCTAGGGATTTGTTTGACCAACTGCTTTACTTAATTGGTTTATTTGTTTTTTTTAAAAATCTTTATTCTTTCTCTAAGGTTTCAGATAAAATACTACATTGGGCCCCCATATATGGAGTCTAATGTCTCAAGGGGCCCACTTGCCATCGGGCAAGCTGACAACCTGGCCAGTCCGCCACTGCACGTGTGAATGTGTGTGCATGTAATGTGATGATAGTTTTTCAAATCTTTAACTTTGATCTTAACTAAAGCGCAAATGGCCATTGAGCTAAGAAGAAAGTGTACTTTTAAATTGATAACAATCTGAAACTACGCAATACGAGTTTCTGTAAGAGCGAAATTTCAGACCGTATCACGAAATTAAGGGCATACGTTACAATTTCCGTAAGCGTGAAACTCCCGTAACCTGATGTGGCCGTAACACACACACACACACTGTGTGTGTGATGCTTACTTTTACATTCCAAAAATCTTTCATGCCAATGCTCCTTTATGGTTCAAAATTTGTGTTAAATAAGTCCATATTTGAAAACAGTACTGATGACTTTACAGTATGAAGGAATTAGCATTACGACAAAATTATTTTTAAAAAACCTCATGTTTTAGATAGTTGACTATATTAGCGTAATTCTGAAATGATTCAGCAAGCATTTTATGTTGCTTTGCAGAATCCCGATGTTTTTTTTAGTATTCCGACCAATTGTTAGTTTGTGTTTTAATAAATAGAAATTATTTTAATACAACATCAATGGAACATTCTTGAAAATAAATTATTTCCCATAATTCGACTAATTGTCAATTCGAGCAACCGTTACTTCTATCAACTGTTTTTTCGGTCAAGTTTTCGGCAAATTTGATCCATTGTCAGCATACCATGTATTGATAATAATTAACCATGAGAGTTAGAGTATAAATTATCTTAATTATTCCTAAATAGTAGAAGAAAGCTGTCCGAATGAAAAAACAATAAGAGAACATAATTTAATAGTTATGTAATAAATTACACATAAATGAATGCCTATAACAAATTTTGAATTATATATAAAAGATTTGAGAAGAGGATACTCTGAATTAAATATTCGAATTTGGCGAGAGAATATCTACAATTTAATCGGAATTAAATTTACTGTTAAGTAGAGGAATTAAAAACAACATTTAGGGTTTTCAAACCCTAAATGTGGTAAATAAGTCCATAATTAAATAGAAAAGTTAATGATGAGAGTTAACTCCCTTGAAAAATATATATTAATAAAAAAAATATAACATTCTCTAAAAATTCACAAAATAAGTATTTTTAGTGCTTTTTTTTTTTGTATGCAAAAATTATATATGCAACTTTTTGGAGAAAACTGAATTTTAATGAGTTTTGTAAAATATGGATATAAACAGACAATTGAACGCCTGGAAACGTATATGTATGTATATTTTAGTATATATCCCACTTCCTCAGCCTTTTTATATATGTATACATATACACTCATTCATACAAACACATATCAACATATTTACATGTGTATAAGGATTAATAAATATATATACATCTTGAGAGGAGAAAAGGGGTAAGTAGATATAGATTAAATACTGAAAGAGAGTGGGAGACATTAGTATTAATATTTTTACTGAAAAACTGTCTTAGTGAGAATTCGGACTGAGGCTGGCTTAATTAATCCAAGACACTGTCTATGTAAACAAACCTAAGCCCTACCACCCAACACCACAACTAGGCCATCATGGATTATTTCCCTTCCCTAGCTTCTTACTTTTCAGCAAACCCCAATCAATAGAAAACGTGCGCATTATCTGAGCTATGTCCCGTTTTCCAGGCTGTCAAACAGACCTAATTTGTTTTAGAAAAGAGAATTGGAAAATCTGACAAAGACATTGCTTGTGACAATATCGAAATATCTCATTTCAAAATCTCCCATGTAAGTTAACATTGATAACGATGCTAATCTATGTGTAGGCAAGGCTCTGTATGTTCAACGTATATACGTGTAAGCGTACGCAGTCTAAATATGTGACAATGTTTATAGTTATGTACATCTATTCTACTGAGTTATTATATGCATGCATTTGCTTACGATCTGCCTAATGCTATGCAGATACATGTAATTATTTATTTTTGGCGGTTGGCTTGCTGCAAAACAATATTTCATGTGTTCGTGATTTTTGAAGTGGATTTTGTTTGTTTATTTGTTGCACTGTCCCTTTCTTCTGCTCGCCTCACACCCACCTCTTTATCTATTTGTATTTCTCTCTTCTTTCTCTCTGCTTCACTCAGTTCTACTCCGCCCTTCCCTCAGTTATTTTCCTTGCCTCTTCATTTCTCGAGTGCATGTGTGCTTAATTGTACCAAAGTTACGCGCTTTCGTGTTTTTCTTGCAGTCTGGTTTACTCCAGACGGGTTCTGAATTTGGGCAGATTGGCATTGTTTCCTGCCAGTCTACCTGCTTACCCATAGATACATACAAAGAATCTATGGATCCTGTTTCAGCATTTTGCATGTCTTAATTAAAGATTCTTTTTCTGTGGATCATTCATTTAATTTTTGCTTAAATAAGAATCAAGCTGAAAGCAGAGAATATGTATTAACCTCATTGCTTGAGCCTATAATATGGCAACCCCTTTTATTGAATAAAACAGATTTCTAGATAGTATTTGAATACCTTTACATTAATAAAATATCCGAATGGCGTCATTACCATATATGCGTGTCAGAAATGCAGGTTTAGAAAAAGATGTTTTGCAGTAATAGACCATTACTAAATGTTTTTGCTTACACCACCATCACCATAACAGCTCTTTCATCATCACCATTATCATCAGTGTTATTTCTATCAGTAAATTATATTGTCGTTTTAGACAAAATTTATAGATGCATAAACTTGCTGAAGAACAGCGTCAATTATGTTAATTTTGACCATAACTGTAAAGCCTCAATAAATTAAGAGTGGTCAGAAGATGCATTAAGGAATTCGCTTCTGAGAATCGAAACTGAGATGCAAATTCGATTTCGATTCGTGTTCGTAATATTTAATGCTCCCCAATACAGTGTTTCTCACACGGGGTATATACAAGGATTGAAAAGAGGCGGACAGATTGGCGTGTTTAAACTTCAACTTGTTCAACACCGTGGCGAATAAAGAAGAATTATATGGACGAAACATCTTTTGTCTTCTCATTAATAAAGTGTGATATTTGTCAGTTTGAGACCCCTGTCGTAATATATACAAACGAATACATTCCACTTATACTCTGTCAATGAAATACTAGGTTGATATACACTTATTTAAAGCTTTATAAAGTACAGATAATATTGGTTTATTTATTAGATACGTCTATCACCTGTATATAAGTAAAGCTTTGTGAATTACCTATCAGTACCATTATATCCAATATTTGATTCTACACTAATCTGGAATTTTATCCCTCTGGTTCTATAAAGTATTGATAATCTCCACAATATTGTTGATTCATAAAGATGAGAACAGTAAACATTAGCTAGCAACATAGTTGGGATGCAACAATCTGTTATATATTCATTTCTAAAGAAGTTGTTTTGGAAGCAAGATATTTCATAGGTTTCTTGTGTCAACTGATGCAAGTATCATATTCCTTTAACCATTCAGACAATCCATGCTTTAAAACATTATATTGAGAGAGCTGTTACATACAGTCAAAAGCAGATACACTTGGTCTGATTACTAAGTGACACCCACAGCACCTGTCATAGATTTACTTTTCCTACATTATAGTATTGGTACATCATTGTTAGCAGGTTCATAGTTTGTACTGAGACCTAATACATCATATAAAAGCTGATGCATTGTTTTCTTTGGCTTTCATCCACACTCATTTTCTTGTCATTTTCATCTAATTTGTGGTCCATCTGTTATCTTTCACATGGTGAACTCATTCATTTTGATTTCTCTCAGTAAATCTGCTTACTCTGGTTTGGCTTATTAAATAGGCTCCACTTTGACTAAATAACAGTGGATCACCCATTGCTCACTTTTTCTGCTCACCAGATCCTTCATTGTGACACCTCCATTTTTGGTCTTGTCTTATACTATGGCTTTCCTTTATCCCACATATGACAGGAACAACTCATCCTTCAACTAGATTAACTCAACCTCACGGGTTAAATAATTGGCTTGATTGTTTTTATTTTTTTAGCTGCATACACCCACAAAAATCTCACACATACTATACTATTCTCTTCACACCACCTATACACATACCATCCATACCACCATAATTCACTAAACACATACATACACATATGCAGGTTATACACACTTGCAAATAAGTCACTCACCCTCTACCTCGCTTCACTATCACTCTCTTCACTTCTTCATTCCTTCCTTTCTCTTTTTTGATGAAAGACAAATAGTTCAAAATGTAAGAACATTCAAGTACTTTTCCTTATCCCTGCATGAACTAATATATCAACTTTGTATTTCCATTATTCCTTTGTTTGTGTTGTCTATAAGCTACTGCCTTAAACAACATGCACATGTAAATATATATATATATATACATATTGAATAGTAAAAACCAGAAAAGCATCTCTACAACTGTTTCAATAGATAGAGTAAAAACATCATGTGATAGGTTAACTATTTTCTCAGAAGAAAAAAATTGAAAAATGGAAATCAAAATGATGTTGCTGTTTTAAATAATGAGACAGAAAAAAGACAGAGATAAATAAGATCCAGACAGAGAGAAAACAACTGAAAAGAAAGGAAAAAATGACATTTCTTAAGGAATTGGATAGCCCAGCACATTTAAATTAATTATGTATGTTAATTACATAATTATATCAACGATATTTTATTTTATCAATTGAAACAGCTGTTGAGAAAATTAAACTCTGAATCATATATGAAATTTATGCTTTTCTGCTTTTCTAAATATGTTGCTCTCAACTATCATTTTAGCTAATTCTATATATACAAGTAAATTTATTTCACCAATATTTGTTACATTGCTATTATGTATTCAAGTTTAATGATGTGTTAATAATTGAGCTCTTAAATACAGTGAATATATTTTATAATGTTTATATATATGAAAATAGAAGATGAAAATGGAAGGTGTTTGGTATTATATATTCTCCATTACAACTGTTTTATTATCTAATAAAAATAATAAATGTATATATACAGATAAAGCAATTCTTATTAGAGAATTCTTCAGACAGAGAAAACATTTTCAAATACAAAATACATTTGGTTAAAATCTCTTATATAAATTTTTATATTAATTAGGAGAAACTTAGAAAGGCGAAAAGAAAAAAATTATAATAATTTTTTTCTTTTCCCCTTTCTAAGATTAATAAAACAAACCGAATCCATCCAGCATTCTAATTCACCTCTTTCTTACTATTGTTCTAATTTGAATCTCTATATGATTTGAAAAAGTCAAAATAACTTATATGATTTCCATAGATTAAGTAAATTTCAATATTACACTGATGAAATCAATTAAGATTAAAATATGTATATGTAATTAGAATTTTATTACCTGTTGTGTGTGTACATACAGACATTACCCAATGTCATTACCAAACAGGAAAGATGACTCTGCTTTGTATGGACATGTGTTGTGAATGGGCAATGAAGGTTGAGTTAAAAATAGTGAGACTTCTGGTTTTATAATACAAGGCCTTTCATTTTAAATTATAACCTGTCGTAAATTCATGTAAGAACCTTTTTATTAAGTTATGTTTCAAACTCCAGTTTAATGACAAACATTTGAAATATGGTCACAAAAGGGTTAAATGTTAAAGAATGAAGGCCTTAATAGAAAAAAAAATATAAGTAACATTTTTAAAGAGAAAACTCTACAAATATTGAATAAATACTGCTTAATACAGTAACAGTAGGCTGATGACAAAATAATTTAGGATATAGTTTTCCTATTGTTGAAGGTTTATAATCTACATTGCACAACACCAATTGTAAAAATAGCAATATATTGAATCAGTGTAATTCCTATTGAAATCCAAATTATGCTATAACCCCAGAGCAGTAATTGTAGCAGGATGAAAACTTAATTGGCTTAATTATGTGCCTTCTGATGCACATGTTCTAATCTCTTGAGGTGTAATCTTACCCCATATCAGATTTATTTCTGTCATATGCCCTCATTTAAGAATTTTTTTAACCAGCAGAATACATCATCCATTTGCATTACTTGTAAACTCCAGTCATTACGGTTGGGTTTGTATTGCATATTTAACACAATGTATTTGCTCTTATCTAGTTACTGCAGCTTCACTGCTTTTACTACTTACGTTTTACTGTCCTACGACACTCAACAAGGAAATTCACTTCACAGCTTTGACCCTACTGCATAATACTTTCAGCAAATATCTTCTTCCATAGCCTTAGCTCAGCCTTATGAATGATGTTGAGTTGAGGCCTGTCAGACTGATTCTTATTCCATTGTCCTGATTAACTCCACCACCATCATCACCACCTAGCCTTTGAGTACCTTTAGCAGACACCAGTCAGTTGTAAGCATTTAGACCAGGTCTCTGATTTGAAGATATCTTCTTTCTAGCTACCAGTCTCAGAAGCCCTTAAATATATGATGGGTGCTGTTCTTCCTCTTCTAAGTCATCATCATCTTTCTTTAATGTCTGTTTTCCTTGCTGGCATGGGTTGGACGGTTTGACCGGAGCTGGTAAGTCCGGGAGGCGGGGGGTCCAGTCTGATTTGGCTTGGTTTCTATGGCTGAATGCCCTTCCTAACGCCAACCACATTACAGTGTGTGCTGGGTGCTTTAACATGCCACTGGCACCGGACTCTCAATGCTAGTGCTTTTTATGTGTCACCACACAGGCAATTGGTAGTCAGACGGATATATGGACCAGGGACAGATGAGACATATAGACCGGGGACAGACAGACATAGGGACCGGGGTACACATAGACCAGGGACAAACGACATATGTAGACTGGGGGTGGGGTGACTCATATAGACTGGGGGCAAGCAGACATGGAACTGTTAGTCAGCCAGACATATAGGCCAGAGGCAGATGAGACATATAGACCAGGGGCAGGCAGGCATATAGACCGGGGACAGACAAATACAGAGTACATAAATAGATATACATAGCCCAGTGTGCCTGGATCCTCTTTGTAGAGCGGTGGGGAAATTTTTATACAGCGAGGTAAAGTGGGAACTCGCATCCGAGGACATATCTTCACACTTCCCGCACAACATAGCAGAGACAATTGAGAATCGTGTTTTGCAACCCCTTGGCATTTTGAATTGCCAGTAAGGCTTCACTCTCTCGACCCGGCCACTTTTAACCCAAGACGCTCGATGCGGCCACCTCTAAGCAACTGAACTCCTGATGCAGCCACTTCTTAGCAACTAAACTCTCATGCGTATTTTATATACATACACATATATTCTCAATGCAGCCATTTCCATCAACAGGACTCTCGATATATATATAGGTTAATATGTGTGTGTGAAAGAATACGAATAAAGTTTAAAATATACGACAGCTGTTTCGGTAGAATTTTATTGATGTATTTATAGTTTACATCATAATGTATAATCCAACATTCTTGGTTGGATTCATCATGATCAAGGTTATTATCTCACCTATTTGATAACTGTTTAAAATTTTATCTGAATACGCGGATTATATGTTATGATGTAATCTATGAATACATCAATAAAATTCTACCAAAACAGCTGTCGAAAATTTAAACCCCTTTTTTATACCTATGCCGCATCTAGAGTCGGAACTACAGTTTAAATTGGATTTGGTACTTAAATACCTACAGTATCCTACAAACACCAGATACCTTCATGGTTGTTTTACCTCACTGTGAACCCCGTTATTGTACTTAGCCATTTATGGCGTCCTATGTGTTGATGTGCCTAGATTCTATTAAATTCTATAAGTGATTTATGTGTGTGTGTATATCATCACCATCATCATCAGTTAGCATCCATTTTTCATGCTGGCATGGGTTAGACAGTTTGACTGGAACTGGCAAGCCGGAGAGCTGCACCAGACACCAGTCTGTTTTAGCTTGGTTTTTACAGCTGGATGCCCTTCCTAACACCAACCACTCCAGAGAGTGTACCAAGTGCCTTTAATGTGTCACCGGCACAAGATATATATATTGTTCCCAAATCTCTTAACCAATTTCAGCTATTCATTGTCTTGTCACTTGAATGAATGCACACAAAACAAGAAACTTCGAGTAGTGATGAAATGAATCATTAGATTTGAATAAATCATAAACACTAACACGCGTATTTGAGTGCTGTATACATACATATATATATATATATATATATATATATATATATACACACATGTGTGTGTGTGTGTCT
>JAOPUL010002961.1:29512068-29522100 GCA_027564515.1 Octopus rubescens
ACACACATCACAAAATACAGACAAACACACACACACACACATACAGACATACATACACACACACACACACGCATACATACATACATTAACTCATCACATATTAACAATATTCATTGGTTGCTTGGTGATACAAAAAGAGTTAATACATGCCACCTTATATTACTCTCTCTCTCTCCCCCCTCTTACTGTCTGCTACTGTAACTAGACCTCCTCCTGCACAACTACAATTAACAATTCATCTCTGCTATCTTTGCCTCCTACTATTGCTACTTCTCCCTTCATTGTACCACTATAACTTCTATTGCCTATGTAGATGTTGTTTTCATTTGGAGATGGTGCTTGGAATATGAAGACTATCATGAGTATCTTGTACTACAAATTGCTGCTTGCAGGAGATATGCTCTCTCATTCACTATGTATATACATGCACACATGAGTCTAAGAATATATGTATAAATCTCTGTCTGTCTGTCTGTCTGTTTGTCTGTCCCTCTCTCTCTCTCTCTCTTTCTCTCTCTCCCCCCTCTCTACTCACACAGATATATACATATTTAATCATATGAACAAAACAGGTTACATAACTGATAGGTTCACATAAGTCTCCATAGATTTATGCTCATCAGATATGCCTGCTTAGATCTGAAATGGCACATTTGATGACTGTAGGTTACAGGACATTTAAGATGAGCTATTAGTTTTGTAATTTGCTTTGTTCATATATATAGGCCAGCCCTGACATGTACACAGCTGTCAAAATCTCCATCATCGCTACTTCACAGAGAAAACGACCATCACATGCACGTCGCCAATGTGTGTTCACGAGCTAGAAGCTTCCAGCATACTGAGCCTGCTTCCGTTGCCTGTGTGGACATCGTCATTGAACTTGAAGAAGTAGAGGTGGAGAGCATCAATGCATGGTCCAGATGGGCCATTCGTTTGATTTTTAATTGGGTGGACGACAGTTCGTGAAACCGATGCCCTCACTCCAAGGCCTCCTCCGCGACTCATCGCAGTTCTTGACAGGCCTTCGATGGCCCTGGGCCACTACGGTAGCTGTTTGTTCATATGTTGTTATATAAAATGGAGAAAATATATTTATTCTCTACATTTCATATATTGAGTGATCTTTTTGTTTTTGGCATACAAACCAAACCCAATTACATTTATATGTACCATCATCATCACCATCATCATCATCATCATTTAACGCCCGTTATCCATGTTGGCATGAGACAGAAAATTTGACATGATCCAAAAGCTGCAGAGCCCTCGTCAGAATCCAATATCTGTTTGGCATGGTTTCTATAGCTGGATGTCCTTCCTAATGCCAACTACTTTACAGTGTGTATTGGGTGATTTTTCATGACACCAACACTAGGAAGGTTGCCAAGTAACTTGTAAGACAAAGAAAAGAAAATAAAGGAAAAGGAAAGAGCTCCTTCAACTGAGTATGGGTGTATTTGGGAGAGGGGCAGGTGGTTTTATACCAGGTGTTGAAGGCCTAAGTATGATAGAGGGACAAACAGAGGTGACTTGCTTTAGAGGAGATATATGACTACCCTGCCCCCACCCATTTACATTATATGTGGTTGGATGAGAGTAGCTGAAAGGGAGATAAAGATGGTGGTGATGGGTTGTTAGAGCATACTTTCAAAGTTCCAGAAGGTAAGTTATAAGGGAGTGTATAGACAGTGAATCAGGGTGTATGGAAAGGGTGACTAAGTTCATAAGATTGTGAGAAGAGAAGGACAGATGGTTAGATGGATGTAATGAGTGACAAGCAAGGATTGAGATGTGGTTGATGGTTAAATATCAGTATGGAGGGGTGTAGGAGAGGGGGAGGCGATTCAGGAGGGAGGATGTGACAAGCAATGGCACAGGAAGTGTGGCTAGCAACATTATCATAAATTTGTATCGACATCAGAAATTAGGGAGAAATTAGGGAGATTAGTGCAGAGTGAGTGAGTGAACATTGGTACATTGGAAAGTAAGTCTGGTGAGATTATAGAAAGTCTAGAATGGAAGCAAGTAGAAGTGTATTGTGTAAGCAGTGAGATGGAGGAGAGCTACCTCAGTTTAACTTTTCAGGTAAATAAAAGATGCACAAATTCCTCTAAGTAGGTAACAATGCTGGGGTAGGGAATTGGCATTACTGGTGACAAAACATAATAGAAATGCTGAGAGTATGTAACAGAGTAAACAAGCTCAGACTAGTTGTAGGTAAAGCAATAGCAACTGTTATCTCTGCTTATGCATCACACTTGGGACTGACAGAGAGAAAATGATTATTTTTGAGGTTGGAAACCAGCTTTATAACAAATGACACTAACATCATTGTCTTGGTGCATGACTTCAATGAAGAAGCTGGGCAACACCATGATGGTTACTTCAGCATAGATGCTATAAATATGGTTCTAGAAAAGATGAGAGATCAAAGCTTCTAGATATCTATGAGGCAAATGAACAAACCATGAATTTTAGGAAACTAACCAGTGTCCATAACACAGAGAAAAGCTGAATGGAAGATAATAACCAGTATTCTATAAAGAAGGGGTCAGAAGTGTGAGGTGTTCTGGATTGAAAAACTGTGTCATTGGGAAAAATAAAATGTGTTTGAATGACTTACCTGCATTGAAACTGAGAAGAAAGCGGCTTAGAAATATAATTATGAGAGTTTACTGAATGTGGAAAATTTATGGGAGGAAGAGGGACTTTAGCAGGTGTATCAAACAGGGATCCTAGCTATTGAAATGAACAGTAATATGGTTGAAAGGGCCATTAATAATATGAAGGCAGAGAAAGCAGTAAGTCTTGCTGAATTAGTTGCTGAGAGGCTAAAGATATCTGGCAAAATATGGCTCATGTTACTCACTCACATAGTCAAACAGATAACAGAGGGACGTGTCATATCCAGTGACTGGTATATCAGTATTTTCATCAAATACTATAAGAGTAAAGGAGAGAAGCAACTACAGAGGCATCAAACCGATAGACCAAGCTATGAAAGAAACTGAAAGAGTATTAGCACAATTTATTAAGAGAATCAGCTTAGATGAGATGCAATTCAGATTTGTGCCAGGCCATTGCACTACAGGTTCTTTTTTCATAATGAGGCAACTGCATGAGAAGTTTTTAGCTAAGAGTATACTCCTCAACCTAGCATTTATTGATCTGGAGTAGGCCCTGATCTATAATTTGGTGGTCTTTAAGTGTGGCTGAATGGCTTGTGAGAGTTGTATCAGCCATGTACACAGAGGGAGTTAGTAAAGTGAGAATTAGCAATGAGTTCAGTGTGGAAATAAATGGGTAGATAAGTGTTCATCAAAGTTTGGTTACCAGCTTCCTTTGTTTATAATAGTTCTTCAAGCCATAAAAGAGGAATTTAACCCTTTCATTACTATACTTCTGCTTTTGTTTTAATTAATTTTGAAAATAATAAAGAATTTAGTAAAATAATTTATCTTCCAAATAATAGATAGATTGATAATAATAAAGTTAACATGAAATTTTGATGGAAGATTTTGATTTAGAACACTTTAAAATAGGAAGTTTGTACCATAGAAATAAGAGACTCTCAGGCAGATTATTATCAAAAGGGTTAATACTAATTGCTTATGGGAACTCCTATGTACTGATGGGCTACTACTTATATCAAAGTGTGTGGAAGATTTAGTGATGAAATTTCAAATGTGGAAACAAACCCCAGAATTGAGAAGCCTTAATTCTAGGTTTTGAGAAGCTTCATAATAGACTGAAATTTTAGTAAGTTGGAAACACAATAGGACTCTACAGCCATCAAAGAAATGATTGTATTCAAAATGCAGAAAAGGAGTTGGTAGTAATTCCATAAGGTGTACTCATGTGAATGAGGATGAACAAGATGTGTACTAGGATCATAGGTAAACTGACAGAGAAGGGAAAAGACTTTATACATGGTAGATGCGAAACAGCAGTCAGAGCACCATAAAATAAATTCCATTCATTGCTTGGTAGGTTCTATAGAAATAGCTGAAGATGCTCTGAAAGTATAATAGCCAGAATAAAATTGGATGGAAAATGTTCGGAGAGTTATTACCTCTACAGGCAGCAAAGGAAATCTTTGAGCAAATGGCAGATTGTATGAAGTGCAATGTTGCATGATAGAGAAACACGAGCATTGAATACAGAGGATATGTGAAGTTTGGAAAGAAATGAAGTAATTATGCTCTGATGGATGTATCATATTAGTTGACATGAACAATGAGAGACGGACGAGCTAAGAGGAAAAACTGTATATAAAAGGAATCAGGTGTAGTGTATAAGAGAGATGACTGTGTTGGTACAGACATGTAATATGTATGAAGGATGTCAGTGGGGTAAAGATGTGCCATGAAAGCTAAAGTGGAATAGAATTGTGGAAGAAGAAAATTGAGGAAAACATGAGCAGAGTGGTAAAAGTTGATTTTGGTGGTTGTTGAACCTCAAGAAGGAAATGACAAAAGAATGTAACACTATACTGGAGAAGAACCAGCCAATCCAATTTTTGTTTTTTTCATTTTTTTTCTTTAAATATTAATGACTATACATTGTCAGGCTGAGAAAATTTAAGGAGGAAGTAGGGTAATTATATATATGCTAGAATGTTGCCTATCATGATGGATAATGTTAGGAATATGTTTTTACCAGTGTGGGTAATAGCATACGTTAGGTACAATAATTATATTTTTACTTTTGTCAAATTTCATGGTACTTGTACAAAATAATGAAATCAATACTAATTTTCAAAATAAGAAATTATTAAATTAAAATAAAATAAATTTCTTCTTAATAAATTTGCTATAAGAATATGATATCAATAACATTAAGACTGCTTAACTATCAATTAATTGCAGATATAACATATCTTCCATACAAGAAGGGTGTTAGGAAGGGCATCCATCCATAGAAACCAAGCCAAATCAGACTGAAACCTGGTGCAGCTTTCCAGCTTGCCAGCTCCAGTCAAAACGTCCAAACCATGCCAGCATGGAAAACAGATGTTAAAGGATGATGATGATGATGATGATGATGATGATAGTTTGACATTGCTTGTGTGACCAAGCAATCAACAATGAGTATTCTTTGTTGTATTATCCATCATATAATAGTCAACACTCTAGCATAGTGAATTATAAATACCCTGTTTAACCTCTAAGTTTTCTCAACACAAAAATGAATAATTATAATTATTTAAAGAAAAAAAATGAGAATATGAACATTTTTAATTCCTCTCTTCAATGCAATATGAATTATTTCCTTTTCTTTGATAAATAGTGGAGAGGCAGAAACAGTATAGGGTGGGGATTATAACTTGACATATTTAGTTTTGTATCTATATCTTCTGAGTTCAAATTCTGCCAAATTCAATTTTACTTTCATCTCTCTAGGAGAAATCAAATGTGTGATAAGTTATAAACAATTCAAATGATTGAAGCTTTTCCTCTGCCACTATACAGAAATTATTAGTTTTCTCTTTATTTTCTTTTTCCTTCTCTTTATCTCTTTTCCAGATAATTCTACAAATTCCAGACTGTATGAACCTACTTCTTTGAGCAAGATATCAAATCACATGCACAATCTAAATTCCAATTGCAAAATGCTTGTTATTACAGAACCAGCTGCATTCAATGATGTGTAAATCAATATCAATTTCCTGCTATTTTACATTTATTCAGAGAAGGTTTTGCTTATTGATGAATTTTGAATAATTTTCACAATTATGTTTGATAGAAAAACAACTTACTAGCATCAACTGATAAACTTTAATAAATTGATGACCATAAGTAAATTGATCAATGGAGAGTAATAATGATATTCTAATGTTTATTGATGAACATCATTCAGCTATCATTGGGGAATTATCACTAATTATGGAACACATATATTGGTAACAAATACTGGTTGATGGGTAGTAACTGAAAGTCATTGATTGATAATCCTCAGATGATTTGAAGAAAATTGATATGAAATTGTCAAAAAACAGCTGGTATCGTGAAAGTTAACAAATTTTTTGAAATGTTGAAAAGGCATTTTTTTAGTCAATTCATTCAACTTTATTTGATTTAGTGTCATATTTTGCATAAATTATAGAACAATATTTAATGCCAATTCTTAGAGATATAATTTACAACCCACTAGAATAATGAATGAGTTAATCAACCTATATCTTATTCACCTATATCTTATTCATACACAGTAAATGTTAAAAGGTAAATGACATGATCTTGTTGACCTGGGTCATAATTTTAATTCATTTTTAATTATATTCCCAACCAATTTTCTTGAAAAAAGAAGCATGAACATAATACAATGTGCTTCTTATATAAACATATAGTTTTGTACCACTGCAAGAAATCAGTCAGTGCACTTCAAATGCCAAAAGTACTGTAGAGGTACACAACAAGTAAATCATGTCTGCAATCCAATTTTGATTCCTGTTTGTAGTTCTTTCACTGACATTGCAAGTGTTGTTGAGAAAGACATAAACATAACAAATTCTTATTTAGTTTCCCCTACAAAGCTCAAGCTTATCTTTTAATATATTTCATATATATTCTTTTGTATTCCCATTTAAAATGTTCATGAAATTCCTAATGAGTTTCACCAAACACACTGTACACTCTTCTCACTCCTCCTTCTTCATGATAGTGTGTCTCTGGCACTCATTTCTTGTAGAAGTATTATCCTTACAACAATAAAATACTGACATTCAAAGATCATAACCAACAAATTTCTTTTTTTATATTTGCCTTCTTCAATTCCCAAAAAGTGTCAGCAGAATGAATGTATAAATTAATTCATAACAATTTAATAGTTTAAAACAGTAAAAATTGTAAATAAATTAGACTGGGATAACTTATTGAAGTATCTCACTCCTGAGTTTCCTTATTCCTTAGACATTAACCTCGACTTGCTTCTTACTAAAATAATTCTCAAGACTCATTCAATTCTACTTGAAATAACTCACTGGTTATCATTCTTTTGCTTGGAATATAGCATTTTTGGCTTCATATTTCCTCTTTGGAAATTTTGATCCTGTTTGTAGTTCTTTCACTTACATTTTTTTTATTGATATAATGTACTCTGTGCAGTACTTTTCTTCTTTTGAATAACCCTCTATTAGCTCCTTTTCTTCTTTCCTTGAATCATTTCCTAACTTTTACCCATTTTCTTTGAAAAAACTTGCACCAAACCTATATCCTCTCCGAGTCAAAAAAAAAAAATCAATGATGGAAATTTGAGCAAAATATGTTACTACTATTGATCAAAAACTCTTTAGCTGAAAAACATGTTTTTATCTAAATATAATTTTTATCTCATTGTGTTTCTATTTGCCATGTGTATCATCATTTTTGTGTGTGAGAAATACAATAATAATATATAAGGAGAAGAAAAAAGGAAAAGGAAACAATTTCTGTATTTTGACTTCAATGCTGAAAAGATGGATAAGAAGAAAAAAATAAGAAATTAAAAACCCCATCAAAGCCTTAAAATAAACATCTCATCAAAAGTACTGCACCCCCCCCCCAAAAAAAACTCCAGCAGTAAACTGTTAAAAACCAATCAATAACTTAATTGATTAAATAATGATTTACCTGATCAACCACAACACTTACTCAAAGCTTATATAAAATGGCAAGTTTATTCAGAATAAGATAATGCAAAACAAAAAACTAATTTTTAATTCAGATTTAATTTGAAAATCAGATATCTCAGTTTATTGTGAAGATGTATCCTGTACAAACCATGTATACAATGGGAAATCAGTTCAACTTTGATATTTATGGCCCAACATCCCTATATTCAACTCTAACTTCAAAAGAAGGCTCATCCAATGAGAAGTGCCAACAGAAAAGTGCTACAGGTATACCCTGTGGTTCATCAGGGTCTACCTCAGTTACCAATAGCACTAAAAAACCTTACAAGTGTGATGTCTGTAGAAAGGGATTTTCAAGACAAGTCAATTTGTCCAATCACGCGGCAATACCTACAGATGATAAGCATTTTTATTGCCAATATTGCAAAAAAGCATTCTCACAGCGAGCACATTTACGCACTCATGAATTTACTCATATGGCTGAGAAACCTTTTAGCTGTACTTTTTGCAGTAAAACTTTTGCACAGAGGACAAACTTTGATAATCACCGAAGAATTCATACTGGAGAACGACCATACCATTGCTCTTTCTGTGAAAAATCCTTTAGTCAACGTACCAATTTGGACAACCATGAACGAACTCACACAGGAATAAAACCATATGTTTGCTCAGTGTGTAAAAAATGTTTTTCCCAGATTACAAACTTGAAATATCATGAAAGGATTCATACAGGAGTAAAACCATATCATTGTGCCTTCTGTGAAAAGTCGTTTACTCAACAAACTGAACTTAAAAATCATGAACGGACACATACAGGAGAAAAACCTTTTCATTGTACATTTTGTGATAAATCTTTTACCCAGAGAACAAACTTAATTAATCATAAGCGTATACATACTGGGGAAAAACCATTTCAATGTGGCTTTTGTGATAGATCTTTTGCTCAGCGCACAAATTTGGATAACCATAAGCGCACACATACAGGAGAAAAACCATTCCATTGTTCCTTTTGTGAAAAATCATTTGCTCAACGAACAAATCTGGATAATCACCGAAGAACACACACTGGGGAAAAGCCATTCAGTTGCAATTATTGTGGAAAAGGTTTTGCACAGCGTACAAACCTTGACAACCACAGAAGAATACACACGGGAGAACAACCATTAAGTTGCAAGTTTTGTGGGAAAACATTTGCCCAGAAAACAAACTTGGACAACCATCATAGAATACATACAGGAGAAAAGCCATTTACGTGTGAAGTGTGTGGAAAATCTTTTTCCCAGCGTGCCATCTTAGATAACCACAGAAAAATTCATAAAGTCAAATTACTTCAGTCATGTAAATTATTTGACCAGAGAAGTGAGAGTGAAATAGAAGCTTCTAGAACAGAGGTTAACAATAGGACATCAAATGAAGAAGGTAAATGCAATCAGTCAGGAAGTAACCAACAACAAAATACATCTGGAATGCAATCATTCAATACAGCTGAAATTGCTCGCCGAAAATCAGCCTTTCCTCAGCGATTAGATGCCAAGAGCTATAACCAACACACTCCAGCAGTGTCAAGTAGCAGTGAATCCTTTTTAAGGGATTCTCAGCTAACACAGTCTATACCAAGCCATCGTATGCAGTCCACTTCATTATCAACCAGCTGGATGAATTCCCAGTTTCTGCACCAAATGCCACAGACATGGGAGAATAATTATGGCTGGTCCAGAGGTTTTTCCATGACTTCTTTATGGAACCCAAGTTGGACAAATACACCAAGTACACTCTCTTGTGCAATGAGACAAAACAAACCAGGGATTGAAATGGAGTTACACCAGAGAACTTGATAACATTTTATAAGACTGGTTAAATGTAGAGGAATAATGTTTGATATTTTTTGTTTTTTTTTGTTTCATAGTTTTCTTGGTGATTTGTTGGAGGGCAATGCTTTCTGTAGAAGTTATATGCATTATCTTTTTCTTTTTCTCTCGCATATATATATATATATACTTTGGTGACATCCATCAGTTTTTCAGACAATGGAGAACAGCTGTAGAAGAAGATAAAGATCACTTTCAGAAATTACTGTAATGAATTAATCCTCAGCTTGCAGCCTTAGCTGCACATCTGGTATATAAAGACTGTTGTTTCTTGTGTGGGTGTTATATGTGGATTTTCTATGAGCTTTGTTCATCCAGGTCTTATGAAAGTTTTGTTATCCACTTCTTAATCTCTGTGGCATTTGCTGATTCCATAGAGTCCTGTTGTTTGCAACTACTTCCCCTATAACAGGATAATATTGATTGCTTTCATATCACACTTGTATGCCTCCTTGTATTGCAGGTGCAGGTAAACTTTGCCTTTCAATCCAGATAACAGTTAATAATGTAGCAAGGCTTCTATAATATAATATAGTATATAATATGAAT
>JAOPUL010002961.1:29522200-29539146 GCA_027564515.1 Octopus rubescens
TTGCTCAAGGACACAACGCATCACCCAGTCTGGGAATCGAACTCACAACCTCACGATTGTGAATCCAATTCTCTAACTACTAAGCCACGCGCCTTCACACATATATATATATAGCTGGTGCACCAGCATGACCTAAGCCCTAGGCTGGAACTAGTAAAAGATAAAAGATATGTATATATATGTATATTAATACAGAACAAACGAAAGACGTACACACTGCCAATTGCTACAGCCTCTTCAGTTGACGTCTAAAAAATCATAACAATTTCATATGTATATATAGTTTTCCATTGCCACCAGTTTAATGGCGAATAACACGATAACGCGACTTAATCTGACCAGTGTTTAGCCTGATTGCTGTCTGGCCGTCTGGGCGTCCGGATGTCAATCTGGTTCCTCGAGTTGCAGATTGACTGTCTATATTGCTAAATGGCTGGCTAAACGATGGCTGGAATATATCATCCTGGCTAAACAGTAATACATTTAAAATGACTCGCTTATTGTTCGTAAAGATGGACTGAATTGTCGACAAAGGTAAGATATATAAAAATCAATAATCATCTGCTAGATGCTATTTTGTTGACTTCACGTGAAATAGTCTCTTTTGATGTAATTTCCTTTACTTATCCAATCAGTCGACAAAATAGAACAAAACTGTTAGTTTCCAAATTCCATCAGAGAATTCTAAGTGGTTCTCTATCATAACAACCATTTTCTTGATATAAAGCAATTTCCTTTCTATGTTTCGTTTTTTGTATCAGCTAAGTTTATTATTGTTGTTCTTATTATTATTATGAAAGAAATTATTATTATTAGTAGTATTATCATCATCATCATCATCATTACTATTATTTTCATTATTATTATTATTATTATTATTATTATTATTTGCGTTATATTTTTATTACCACTATTGTTTTCAAGTATAGAAATGCAATAATTCTTTTAGTAAGAAAACAACTGAAACTAGATAATATGCCTTTATTCAAACACACAGATAGATATACACCTGCAAGCACACAAACACACGCATAAATATATATATATATATATATATATACAGATGGATAGATGCATTCGTACGTACACACACAGTCATCATTCCCCGTCCCACCGCAGCCACATACACAAACTCACACACATGCACAGACACACACACAAACTCAAACACATGCACAGACACACACACACACATACATACACACAGGTACACATGTACACACGTACATGGGTACACACACACACACATTCATTCTCACACATAAACATATATGTATATATATATATATATATATTTATATATAGCCTGAGGTAATATAGACTTTGGTTTCGTGGCACTTGGTGCACCATTTCTAATAAGTCTACTTTGCCAAAAAGTGGGGTGGGTGCTGCACAAGCCCTCTCCACTATAATCAAACTAAATGTGCAGGTAGTTCAGCAAAAAAATCTTGCTGAACGCTCATACGTCGAAGACGACGGGAGAGTCCATCATATATATATATATATATTTAATCCGTTAAGGTCGATCAAAGGGTGACCATTGGTTTCACGTCTTTAAAGACGTCTCATCAGACCCAAGATGGTGTCTAACGGCTAGTCATGCATAAATATTTAGTCTTTAACCAAAGAGAGCTCAATTCTGAAATGTCAACAAAAGGGAGTACCTTCCCCTTATCCAATCCGGCCCCAGGTAGGAGAGATAATCCTTTAAGTAGCCTCCCTTGCACCAATTTAAAATGTTCGGCTCGACGAAAAAAAAACAGGAGATTTATCCGGGATCAACCCAGTTGCCAAGAAGGAACCTTCTAAGATGCGGGCAGCCCTCGCATATCTCTTTACGGGTGTTAAGAAAAGTCCCGGGAACGAGTGAGTTTTTTAGGATCCTAGATCTTTCAACCAAGCACAGTTTGCATCGTCTACCTCCGTTAACGTAGGATCTAGGTTGTTCCAAAATCTTCCAATGTACTGCATATGGAATACCGCTCTCTTTCAATTGCCATATATATGCGACCAGGGATGTTATATTTCGTCTCTCTAGTATCCTAAACGAGGACCTGTGGTTATACAGGCGTCGCTGAAAAGAGTTTCCAGCCGAGCCAGCGTAGTTACGTATGTGTGGGTTGGTTCTTAGAGGTAAATCCTGGGGTTGATATTGCCGTTGGTGTTGCCGCTAGAGGAGTCGCCAGTAGAGCTGCCGTTTGTGCTGCCGTCTATGGCGGTGTCGTATATGTCTGAGGCCACATTGGCACGGTGTTGGAACTGGTGTTCTCGATACCTGCAGATACGTTGTTGTTGGACATGCCATGAGGAGAGGGAGGCATCAGTGATACCTCGGCCTCATAAACGACGCCCTCGGCCTCACAGCAACCGCCCACCGGGCAGTCACTTTGCACTCTGCATGAGCATCTTGCCTCATTCCGTGGATTAGGTCTGCTCGTCAGGATCTTCTTAAAGTTGGGAGCAGAGCTAAAGGAGACCCTCAGGTTATGCCTATTGAACAAGCGCCCGTATCTGTGCTATTGTGTGAAGTGCTTATCAACTACCTTAAGGAGGACCCTTCCCACGCAGATACTGACGTGGAGTGAGAAGGAGGGACAGTACCATATAATCTTGCGATGGCGCTTCCTTTTGTGGGTGTCAGGGACCGGTATATAGGAGATACGGTCCCTAAACCCACTGGACGCCAGTGCCCCATTGTAAGCGGGGGCAGTGATGTCGAATATTCCTTGATTTGAGGATAGGTTCAAGATTCTCTTGCTAACCCCTTTTACAAAGTTCTTAAATACAATATGTGGGTGGCAGGAGGCTGTGTTTATATAAGACAGCCTCTCGTTTGGCTTATGGTAGGGCTTGTATATACCCGAGTCTATATCTAGAGTAACGTCCAAAACATTTACGCCAATGAGGTTAGTTTCTATAGTAAGGTGAGTGCTTTCACCAGTATGTCCTTCGATATAGACAGGTAAAAATCGACTATATCGAATTGGGTGAACCTTGCTCTGCCCTTACTTCGGTTGGTTTTAAACCAATCAATAACATCATTGGTGCTACGCCATAACAAGAGATTGGAGTCTGCCCTTATGGTGTCATTTATTTTCCGCAGAATGTGCTTGCTCACCAGACCAATCTCGGATCTGGCCGGTTTGATGAGGCGGCACTTGGGGTTAGAGACAAACTTCGCCTTGTAGTCTTTAATAGTTATAAAAGCATTCATCCTAGCTAAAATCTCTACCCTATCGGCTGTATCTAGACTGGTGGCTAATTGCTTGGCTTCACTATTGATTGTGTTGTATGTGTGGGGGGGAAGCGCATCTGTATTTCTGTGTGATATTGTCATCTAAGAGCCTATCATAGGTGTGTGTGTTGACCTTTTATAGATTTTTTGGTCTTATCAGAGAAGAGAATGGCCTTATCTGAGTCTTTTAACAGTCGCAAATATATATACAGGGTGCGCCCAAAGTCACGCACCAAGATGAAAAAAATCATAGTAACTTAAATGTAATTTATATTGCACTGAATAACAACAACAACGTAACATATATATAACTCGATTTAGAGGATAGAACATCGATTGGCTTCGACTCAAAGGGCCATGAAAAGATCCATGCTAGGAATATCATTAACAGAGTACATTCGAAATAAGATAATTCGAGAATGGAGCGGAGTGAACGACGCGATCACCGAAAGCACAAGTTCCGCTTGGCTGAACATGTCATAAGGTTCACAGACAACAGGTGGACCCGTGCAGTAACCTAGTGGTATCCAAGAGATCGGAAAGGCCACTTGGAAGGAAGGCCTCCACGACGATGGGAAGACGATTTGGTTAAGCAATTTTGTTCAAAATGAAAAAGAATGGCGCAATCAAGACAGAATTGGAAGTGCATTGTGACAAGCGGTGTATAACAGCATATGATGGTCTGGTCGATACTGTAATATACTTACTCTGCAAATATTATAATCCACCAGGAATCTCAACTTCTGTATATGATTTTGTCATTTAAAATAAAACATCAGCATACATTTTATTCCTGGAACACGCAGATGTACTTCACGAGGACACAGCTTAGATTATAATCCCCTCTATATACTATATACTATACTACATACACACGTACACGAATGATGTGTATATGTAAACACACACTCATGTATATTAGTGTTAGTGTACATGTCTGCACGTGAGAAATGTTGATGTTTATGGTTTTGTATGTGTACAAGTAGTAGTGTGATTTATGTATCTGCCGAAGGTACACACGTTTGCTGCCATAATGTCGGGGTGCTGTGCAATTATAATGTGTTGTGGTAGTGTGCACCAATAATGTGTTATGGTATGTGTACGAATGCATTAATGAGGCAAATACATCTTACCCTCCTGGATCACGTGTGCATTGGTAATTGTGATAGGTCTTGAGAATCTTGTGTCTGCAGGTGGTGACAATTTCGATTTTTTGTTGAATAGTTGTTTGCGTGGTAACTGACTGTAAATTTCAACTGACTGTAAATTGTAAACTGCTGCTGCATGGTAGAGCTTTAGCATTAATTCTCCTTTGTAGTTCGTATGGAGCCTGGTTTTCATGGATCTGTCAGTTTTGTCTGGATAGTAAATGACATTTCTGTTGTTAGGATTCCGGGAACCCCGGAATCCTAACAACAGATGTATATGGATGTTCGTTAAATCTGGTCTTAAATTCATTGGTGGTGAGTCCGATATATACCCTGTTGGAAAGTTCGTTTTGACATTACATTTATAGTCAATATTTTTCTCAAAGCAATGTGATTTAAGAGGGCATTCTGTAGTGTTGGAGCAGTTGCAGCCTCTATTAGTTCGATTGTTAAGCGTTATCCTGGCGTATTTTATATCCGTTAAATTTTACAATGGTGAAAGTAGCAATGGTCTGCACAAAGTTATGTGTAGTCGAATATGAAGAATTAGTGGTAGCAATGATGTAGGAGAAAGTGTTGTTGCAGTAGAGAAAAAGCACGACCTATGGGAGTCGTGACATCTGAATGGTAGGAGGTTGTATCATGTGATCTTACGTTGGTGGTTGCATTGGTGGCCATGGTTATGCTGTAGATCAGTAGGAAAGGTGTACGTGATTTCATTGAAACTGCTTTTATACAATGTGTCATTGTAATACGGTGTATGTTCCTAGAAAATTCTCCCGTTGGCGGACAGTTTATATATATTATTAGTCAATTTATTGGTGTTAGATGGTTGGTGGCTGGACTGTTTGTGAATATACTTTAGTATCGCATATGGTTTGTAGTAGGAATGGAAAAGGCCGTTAGCAAGATTGAGGGTGGCATTCAGTTGATAGCTGTTAGGTTTGTCTGGATTGTGCTTTTTAGACACAGGTTTTAAAAAATCCAGTGGAAGTCTTATTTAGTCAGTATCCCGTAGTTTTCAATTGGTATGGGTAGTCAGTCCATCGTCACGGTACAATCCACTTCCCAGCATTAGGAATGTTTCCTTTAGCTTAAGGATGTATAATCCAATTAGGTCAATCACCACAGCCGAGACGCTAGCATCCATACTGACATCAAGTGATTAGAGGACAGACCGTTTAATCCATTTCGATTAACGGTCAGCTCAATTTTAGGAACGTTTTCTTAGCATGCAAGATGATATTGACGTCCCAGTCAGCCATCTAAGTAAGGTTCTTGGAAAATTCAAGAGTACTTTCTGTAGTAGTTATTGATGTCAAAGTAAATAAAATTTACTCCTGTGTTTATCCTCTATTTGCCTAAGTCTCCTAATCCAAAAATGGAGTTGAATATGTTGTTTGATAACTCGGATTATTCTATTGAGAATTCTCTTATTGATACAGCTGATGTCGCACTTAGTCGGGTTAATCAATTAGATAGTTGGGCTGTGGTAGAATTTAAGGTCCTTTAGTGAGAAGTAGGCTTCACATGGATTAAGGAGTTCAATTTCGTCGTGTGCTAAGGCTGGATATCCTACATTATTAATATCGTTGAGTATCTCATTTGGTACTTGGAGGTCCAGCTGTGCTTAATGAACTAGTTATAGTGGTTACAGTCTGCTTGATATAAGTTACCGGTTTTGTCCAAATGGACGAATGTGTGGTGGAACTCATAGATTTTGCCTTTTAATTCCAAGTAGAATTTGTTGATATGCCTCCTGAATTTAGTTCATTTCATGAAGAAGGCTGATTCAAAATCATTAAAAGTGGTGGTGTATTGTAGGACCTGAAAACAAATGCCTATTATTATTATTGCAGTGTTGCTCTTATCATAGAAAGTACACAATCTGATTTGCTTGACAAATATGTCAGTCTTTTGCAATAGGATCAGAGGTAGATTTTCTTGGTGAAGTGGGTATACTTTTTGGTCCATAGTTTGTTTTTTCACGATGGTGTCTTAAATCAGTTGAGTTCACATAGTAGCTGTCAAATAGTAGGTTTGAAGGGGTCAGAGAGCTCAATTAAAGAGAGCAGAACATATATATAGAATATGCCCAGTATGGAGCTGAGAAGACTATAGTTCAAATGAAGACTCAATACACGTATTATGTAGAGTAGGTTTATTAGTAGCAAAAGGCCCAATGGAGAGTATATATACCGTGTATAAGCATTTATACATATGCGTCTGTGCACACATACAAACTATAATATATGACAATACCTAATGTATTCAGAACTTGAACAATGCTCACAATTTGATCCTTGATGATCTGGATCCAGTCATTCTATCAACTGGACCCGCAAAACAGATGAGCTCTCTGTAAGGCCTTTTGCTACTAATAAAAATATACATTCTACATAATACATGTATTAAATCTTCATTCTGGGCAAGATCAATATGTATGTAGGTATATGTGTGTATGGATATATGGATATACATGTATTTACTAATCAATGTTAAAAAATGCATGACAAGATTTTGTTACCACCAAATGGTGATCTTTTAAATAGGAAAGATGTTAGAATTGCAGAAATATTAGAGTGCTAGAAAAAAGGACACATTTATTGTCTTTTTGTTGACATTTGAACTGGGAGCGAATGACAGAACTGGGGCTCAAAGGTTGCAACAATTTCTACACTAATACCTGTGAAGAGACTAGCTTTAAAAAGGTCGCTTTTGATTATATTCTTGTGATCCTTTTCTCACTTGAAAATGTTTGCTCTCTTCCTAGTTTTAGGCACAGGCGTGGCTGTGTGGTAAGAAGCTTGCTTCCCAAGCACATGGTTCCGGCTTCAATCCCACTGCATGGCACCTTGAGCAAGTGTTTTCTACTATAGCCTTGGGCCGACCAAAGCCTTGTGAGTGGATTTGGTAGATGGAAGCTGAAAGAAGCCCATTGTATATATATATATCTTTGTGCCGGTGAGACGTTAAAACACTCGTGCTGGTGACACATTAAAAACACCTGTGCCAGTGACATGCTAAGGGCACCCGGTACACTCTTTGGAGTGGTTGGTTTTATGAAGGGCAGCCAGCCATAGAAACCAACTCAAAACCGACTGGAGTCTGGCGCAGCTCTCTGGCTTGCCAGTCTCCAGTCAAACCGTCTCACCCATGCCAGCATGGAAAACGGATGCTAAATGATGATGATGATGTATTAGTGTTGAAAGGAGAGAAAAGAGAGAGAAACTACATAGACCTACGGACCTTTCTTAAGTCTGTACATATTTTCAAACTTTCTTTTTGCCTAGAATCATGAAACTATAATACGATCTACTCAAGAGTAGTTTCCTATTACCTTTATCAAGTTTATAAAAAGATTTAAGGTTAGCTACAAGTTAATAAAATATATGTTATAGTGTTCTCCTGCTTACAGCACTGAGTGATTTCAAGACAGACCACACAGTGGATACCACCTTTACCTCGTGGATTTTACTGAAACATAGCACAGCAGGAGAGTGAATGGAGAGGAGGAGATTACAAATTCTTTAGATAAATTTGACCAAAGTTATGAGCAAAGTCATTTTGGAGTCAAGCACTGACCTTACATTTTTCAAATGATCTTATATCTTTTACTTGTTTCAGTCATTTGACTGTGGCACCGCCTTGAAGGGTTTTAGTTGAACAAATCAACCCCAGGGCTACAAACACAGACACAATGACGCACACACACACACCTATATATATATATATACGATGGGCTTCTTTCAGTTTCTGTCTACCAAATCTACTCACAAGGCTTTGGTCGGCTCAAGGCTATAGCAGAAGACACTTGACCAAGGTACCATGCAGTGGGACTGAACCTGGAATCATGTGGTTGGGAAGCAAGCTTCTTACAACAGCCACGCTTGTGCTTATCTATCTATATATATATATATATAAAATCATATAATTTGTAGATTCCAAAAATGTTTTTGATGTAGGATGAAAAATAAAGATTTCACTAATAAATGAATATCTGGAGTGACCATTTAACCTTTCAAATACTGGATTTCAGAAAATTTGTTGCTGATAAAATATATTCAATTGCTATAATCAATTTTAAGACATTTGTGTATAGGCCATTGTACAGGACAAAATATGATTTCAGTAATATTGGCTATCTGTATTTTTCTTTTAATATGAACACCTAATTCCACATCATTTCATGATTTAGATATTCTGAAGATCAGATAACATTTAGAGTCAACAAATATGAATACTTTTATACAGTTAATTAACAGTAAAAAATTCATGACAGTTTGAAAAATGCAAGGTCAACATTTGACCTCAAAATGATATCACTGGTAAGTTATAAACAATTGATGAAATTTAGCTAAAAACTTGGGAATTGCTTTTGCTCCAAATCTACCCCTATGCCACACTTCAGCCAAACTGAAAATATGATGTTGTTATTTCTAAATTTAATTGGCCGATTTGTCCTGGAATCCCTCCAATGAACTGTATTTCACCAGAGCACCTATATACAGCTATATCTTTGTCTTGGAAATAGCAAAACATTCATAAGATATGAAGCATCAAATTATTTAAGCAATAGGCCAAGGCAATCAGCTGTAACTTTCTCCACTCCAAAAGTCAAAGTTAAAAAAAAAAAATCAGAAATAATGCTTGCATATGCAGTAACTCTTTTGGGATTTTACTGGAGAATTTTATAAATCCATAAGATATATGCCAGCATGGAAAACGGATGTTAAAGGATGGTGATGATGATTATTAGAAGTACTGTCAAGTCATTGAAGAATGAGTTTTGGGAATTTGTTTCTGCTACCTTCAAGCAATTATAACTGTTAATTATCTCTAATCTTTCCTTTTGTTTAGGTATTTTTTTGAGTTCTTCCAGATTACAGGTAAATCTTTGAAAAATTATTTGGCATAAAAGAGGGGTTTTTTTTTATGAATATAACAGAGAGATATAAGCTGCGTCCAACTGTTGTTGCTTTAAAATGTAAACTTGGTACCACTATTGTGGCTTGCATATCAAATGTCTTTCTTGTTTTGAAACTGGTAAATAGTTGACACAAAACTAATAAACAATATCAAGATTTCAACAAAGGCACACCTTTATTCATAAAAATGAAACAAAAAAAAAAAAAAATCATTCACCAAAGAAAATGTGCAACATTTCCTTTACAAATATATTTTCTCTTCGTTCATCTTGTTAGTATACTTTCTTTTAAAACAATAATAGCAAAACACAGAAATTTAATCACTGTGAAAATCTCAAATGTTCATTTCTAATTGTGGGGAAACAAAAAAAAAATGCTGTTGCTATGGACAATGAAGTTACAGGAAATTAAAATAAATAGTTAAATAGTTTGGTTAGTTGATATACTCTAATTTCTTCAAAAACTATTTAGTAAAAATAAAAAAAAATATAAAATCAAATTACATACACACACATTATATATATATATATATATATATATATATATATATATATATGTAAAAGCTCTGCGCTCGGAAATTGAAGGAATATTGTCTGAAATTTAACTGGTCTTGGGCATGTTTACTTTAATGTAAAGTTTACTCAAGAAGAAATTTAAGTTAATGTAACAAATTTCACATTACTTGCTAAGAAACAGTTTAATTCTCAAAGTCACCAGCAAATATAGATATGAATCTTGTTTTGTTTATAATTTAAGACAACAGTGTGTTTAATTTAAGATTTTAAAATATAAGATTAATAGTTTAGAACTTTGGTATAGCTATCAAACAGTCATTATGAAAAAAAATACATATAACCGAATTCCTGATAACAGATATAATCAATATCTTCCTTTCATTTGCTTTTGTAAAGAGCAAATAATGAACAGTATATACACACATAGATGTGTGTGTACACACATATTTGCATGCATAAATAAGTTAGTTCTATATTTTAAATTTTATTAACATATACACACATGTATAAGTTAATATTGGTATCTTAAATATATTAAATATCTCAGATATTTAAATTTGTTTTCTTTCACAAGGTGTTTTGTGAAAGAATTTTTCAAAGAGTTTGACAAGGAAAATTAGCTGTTATTATCTTGTTTGCTGATTTTGCACTACCAAATATTTATTTTACTGAAGAGAGGTATTGAAAAAATAAAAGTAGTTCGTTTAAAGAAAAAAAAAAAAACAGCCAATTAGATTGTCTAAGAAGAAATGTTGCTTATCTAGATAAGGCAATCAGTGATGTTTGCAAAATGTTTTTAAATGTGAACATATACGGCTGTCAATGAAAATGGGCAAATTAAAAAAAAATTGATTGTGTTTTGAATTTGTAGTTATTGCTGCTCACTGTCATAATAAGAATTTTCTTCTGATTGGGAGCCACTGCTGTCACTGTTGCTGCATGCATCTAATTGCATTCTTTCGGTTTGGTGCGTCTTCTCATGACACTTCAGCAATGCTTTGCGATGAAACACTTTTCGACAAATTCTGCAGAAGAGGGTAGCACGGTTAGAATGGGTTTTGATGTGGCTCTTTAAATTTCCTTTCTGCGAAAAAGCTTTGTTGCAAATCATACAAATGAATGGCTTTTCGCCACTGTGAGTACGTTGATGAATTTTGAGGTTTGTGCGCTGGGAAAAAGATCTTGAACAGACATTGCAAACAAATGGTTTAATTCCAGTATGAATATTTTCATGGTTCTTCAGATTGGTCCGCTGTGAGAATGCTTTCTCACAGACTTCACACACAAAAGGTTTCTCACCACTGTGAACGCGTTCATGATTCTTTAGGTTGGTTCTCTGTGTGAAAGATGCTTGGCAGACATTGCAGTGGAACGGTTTCTCTCCTGTGTGTGTGCGTTCATGGGTTTTTAAATTGGTTCGTTGTGAGAAACTTTTGTCACACTGGGTGCAGTGAAATATCTTATCTGGAACAGCTGGAGACATCTCTGGATGGTTGTTCTTCTTATGGCGTTTCAGCTGAGCATACCTATCAAAAGTTTTTCCACATATGTCACAAGCATGAGTTGCTTTATCTTCAGGTCTGTACATAACTAACTTAAAGAAAGATTAATAGCATAAATATAATTTCAGACAAATAGACTTCAGTTAAAGAAATACAGGAAAATTCAAATTTCAGGGACATGAATCTGATGAAACTCTCTCCCCATCTCTCTTTCACTATTGTTATTTGTGTAAATCAAATTTTCAAACGACTTTTTTCATCTATGATATCTCTTCTGCCAGGTCATATGCTTTCATTAATAGTGATCAATTTTTCTTCAAACATTGAAGAAGTTTGACAATTCCTCAATGTTTCAAGACTATAAAGAACTGGCATTTTAAATGACAGTCTTACATGGAGGAAACCTCATAATCAGGAAGGCGATGGGATCAAAGAATAATATACTAAATTAAATATACAAATGTAAAAAACAATATTACTTTGCTTTTAAACTATTATGTATATAAAAGGTAAACAGAATAGATAAGTTCAAACCAAATTTCTCATAACCACTGCATTATGACTGCAAGTATATTACTCTAATTTACCATGCTTACTTGCTTGAAATTTTATAAAAATATAGTCATTGCTACTCGTAAGGCTCACTGAAAATGTTAGTTAAATCAATTAACCTGAATAGTACAATTAGTATAACACATGGAGTTTGTGACAGCATAGTAATTAGGATTACAAAGGATAAAGAAAAAGTTCAGAGATCAGCTATCTTTGTTGACAACAAAGAGTTTGTTTCTCCACATACAAACAAGGCAGACTATGTAAGGCAAGTGTAATGCTTTAGAAGTCGTAAAACATGGGTAGTAAATGCAGATCTTCAAATCATTGAAGGGCAACATGTTGAGAATATTTTGTAAAATGGTAACTTAGGAGAATGGTTATGCACAAGCAAGTTGGTAAAATTATGAGGCATCAAAGGAGAGGTTACTATGTTGGTATGGATGGCAGGTGAAAATACGCCAGGTATTGATAGTGGAGAGTATAGGTGATATATTTTGGTGAAAATTGTAACAATTTAGCATATGAAAGATGAAATTACAAAAGACACTGACACTACAAAGATGTGAGTGTGGGGCAAACTAAACCAATAATGTTATGATGATAATGATTTTTAAGTTGTGGCCTGTTGAGGCAGTTAGATGTTAATCTATAATTTATATCTCATCATTAATACAGTCATGTGTTTATGATCAAGACACTTTTCTCTCCCTCTCAATTTGTCTATCTTTAAATTTGTGTGGGTATGTAAGACAGCTGTAAGTAGGAGCCCAGTATAAGTAATAAATATCTGAAATGCTAATTTCAATCTTCCAATGGACTTGGACTATAAATAGTAAAAAGGGTTGCATGGCATATCTGTACAACCCTATTTACATAATTCTATCACCTAAAGAAAAGGCCGATTGTTGGGATGCAGTCCTAGATATGTTAATGATGTGCTTTCACCAGAAGAGATCCTTGGTGACAGTAAGACCTATCATTTGGGGCACTTCATGATTAAGATATCTTTTCTTAATGAGTAGTGTTTATGTTTTCTTGTTATTGAAAGAGACAATATTGGCATCTCCATGTTGGAGGATGTTTTCAAGGTCTCTGTTCATAAAATTGGTGTGGGTTTGGTGTGTGGTGTTTAGGTTGTGAGTGGATGATGTATGACTGGTAAAGGCTAGGTAGAAATGAAGGACAGAATAATGTGCAAAAGAATGGTATTGTTGTTATTGATGGCCTGAAGGAAGAGAGTGAGAGACAAACCTGAAGACTGGAGCACACCTGGTCTGATAGAATGAGGAACAGAAAGAGCTCTGTCAACACATGTACAATAGTGCAATCTGATAGGAAGTTACTGATCCAAGAATGAGAGAGGGGTTGACCCCTGTTTTGATAGGAGATTTGCAAGCCAGACACAGCTGATAGATTTGTTAAGAGCAACAGCATTGCTCTCAACAAATTTCTCAAAGGCAAGAGCTCATTGGTAGGTGACATAGAAGAATAAGTCACCAGTGGATTTGGTTTTATGGAAATCATACTAGTAGTTGTTAAAAGAAAGCAAAAAGTTCAAGGTGTTAGAAGTCATTGTTCATGACCATTTCCACTGCCTTGGAGATATTGAAAGTGAGTGCAATAAAGTATTAGTTACCTGTTCAATATTACATGAATGACTTCAATTAAGATCAAAATAATGTATATGTAATTGGAGAGAGTGGGTGTATGTGTATATATAACCCAGAAATAACACATTATGTAATATCCTGCTTGTCTACCAAACACCATACAGTTGTCAGTTTAACAGAACATTAACAAAGGGGAAAAAAAGGTATTTGTAAAATTCCTTTTCCTTAGCACTCATATTGATCATCTATAATAATTCTTTTAAATCTTTAGATTTTAATTTATCACATCTAACTTTCTTGTAAATAAATTTTTGTTTACCATTTTTACTTTTTAAGCATGTTTAGTATTGATTCCTTTTTACTAAGAAGTCAGGTATTTCATAGAGGAGAGGGCATGAATATATTTATGAAGGATTGAAAAGCAAATTAATGTAGAATTTAAATACACAGTGAGCTATTGAACTGCTGAAAGTAAAGACTCCAGTTCAGTTTTCTACTATCTCAGTCATCTTAATTATTCTTAATTTTGATTTCTTAAATTATTTTTCAAACTTATAAAAATAGGGTAAAACTGATGAAATAAACTGTACATTATAAGTGGTATGTATTTATCAAGTTTAGATGGGACTTGTACTCAAAATATAGTGGTACAATGTGTAAATATTGCAAATTATTTAGCCTGGCACACTACTATTCCTACCACTCTACACAATTTAATATAAGTTAAATTTAGATTTCTTAGTCAACATATAGCCTCAATTTAAAGGGAAAAGAAATAAGGTTATGCAATTTCCATCCCTTTTTCAAAGACATTAGTGATGGCTGCAATCAAATTAAGTCACGGTTTGATATGAAAATTGTTTACACACATTTTGTAGCTCAACTGAAGACACGTTTAATTTTCAAGAACCTAGGGTAATTGTGGTGTGTTATATATATAAAAAAAAAAGAACAGAACTAAATGCCTTAAGTATTTCATTTCACGCTTCTACATTGTAATTTTAAAAACCTCCTGGGAACAAATTTGCTTCCAAATCCTTTACAAAAGACATAAGAGATTAATATCAGTAATATACAGAAAATTTCCATCCAATAGAGCAGTGGTTCCCAAACATTTTCGGACCTCTGCCCCCTTGGTTCCCAGACCACATTCCTACCCACCCCACCCCCACATCACCATAAACATAGATCTCTTTCTACTGCACATTCAAAACTGTATTTTACAAATAAAACTTAACCTAGTTAACCCATTATTTTGCTGTTTTTACAATATGAAAGGGCAAATTTACATTTCACTTATAATTATGTTGTTTTCATATTCTTATTGCAATAGATATACTTTGTGCAGGGATAACAGCTTCCCAACGTCAGGCTGAAAGACATTAAAAAGTAGTCTTGGATCTCTGCATTCAATAATTTTCAGTCTGGTTTTACTTTGCTTAGAAAGAAACTGGGCAGTTGTACTGAAGCCCTCCTCTACAGAATATGACATTGGGAAGGCAATAAAGTATATCTTCCCTTAGTTCCACAGTACAGAGTAGCAGTCAGAAATGCCTTTTTGTAATAAAAAATCCTGATATGATTTTTTGAACTTTGGCTTCAGCTCAATATCATTTTAAAGTGAAACCAGTTCTTCCTCCACTATTCTTGTTTCCTTATCTGTAGATATGTAGGAATCACCCAGGCTGGTATTTTAAGCAAAAATAAATATCCTGAAGTCTGTCAAACGTCTTTGTGCTGCTCATCCACATGTGAATAATATACTTGAATGTCATCTTTTGGTATGCACTTTTCCTTCTCCAGTTCAGAGAGGCTCTGAAACTGGAAGAACTCACGATGGCTTATGTTATATCTGAATAACTTGGACAGAAACATGAAGAGAGATGATTTTTACCTTGATACATAACCTCATTTCCTTGCAGTTGCAAATTAATTTCATTGAGGTTTGTGAGTCCTTCTTGGTGTTATTTAGTTCATCACAAAGAACAAAATTAGACTTTTGAACAACTGTATTAAAAAAGGAATTGAAATTTTCAGGCAGTTTCCCATTACCATCCATTGAACCTCTGTATGCAACAACAATAGTTCAAAGTCTTTATCATTCTCAATGCAGAGCTATGAAAACTGCAGGAATTGAGAGCATGTACCTTGATTTTATTTACTGTTGTGATAACAGTGCTCAATGATTTGTTAAGTCTACCACTTAGGTTATTTGCAACGTATGCAAACACACTCAGTATAACATTTTCAATAAACTGATGAAGCAGCAATGACAACCTACCATCAATGGCGTTCCATCTACAGTTCAAAAACGAAATGCTGACAACTTTTTTTTATCTCTTTCTAGTTGTCTTACAAATAACGCTTGAATCAAACGTTAATCTTTGATGAAACAAACATAAGCAAGAAACAGACTTTTATTGATTGACAAAAGGGACCCATCTAACTGTGAGCTACATTTGGTTGTTCTGTGTATATTGCACAATATATCTTAAATGTTATAGCATTCCACATTTTGAAACACATGTAATACACAGGTTTAGAGAAAAATTTCCTACTTCCACCTCTTCATTCAAGATTAAAATCACAGAAAAAAAACAAAACAAAAAAAAAACGAGAAATTCCGATTTATGCATAATAGCTTTTCCAAATTTTATTCTGTAAAAATACAAATTACAAGTGTTTCAAAATGTGGAGCACTACATGACGAAAAGTAACAAAAAAGAAAACAAACATAGTGGTGATGATGAGGGGGTGGGTAGACATTTGAAAAAAATATGGATTAAAAAGTTTTATTTTAAAGAAACTCCGCTCATAAATAATTTCAAATGTGGGACACTTATGAAATGTGGGAAAATGCCAAAAGAAATCCAAGAAATTTTGATTTATGTAAGACAGTTATTCTGAAAGTCTGACAAATATATAATTAAATGCCTTCGTTTAAAAAAATTCGTAAAGATAGAGTTTCTAAAATATAAATTTGAAAAAAATTGTTGAAAATACCAAAACTGAGGAAAATTGGGTTGGTAAAATGATGAAACTCCAACCGATATTCCACTAATTCTAAAAAAAAAAATAAATATTATATATATTTATATTTATAATAACTTATTTTAATCAGTGTACGAGTCAATTGAGTCACCTATATATGTAGCAAATATATGAAGACAAATTCTAAAGTTTCTGATACAGAAAATTTACAAAATTTGTATAAATTTTATAAAACCAAACTTTAGTTAGAACAAAAGTCATAATACCAATTATGGAAGATATGAAGAATCTCTTACATTTTCTTTAAAAATACAAACTCAAGACAACAGTTGTGCAAAATACATCGAAGTTAAAATTGTAAATGATTTGTTTAGTGACATTAATCTTTCTCTTTCTCACTTTCTCTTTGTGGTATGTGTGCGTGTGTGTGTGTGTGTGTGTGTGTGTGTGTGTGTGTGTGTG
>JAOPUL010002961.1:29575817-29588717 GCA_027564515.1 Octopus rubescens
CCACCACCACCATCATCATCATCCTTTAACGTCCGTTTTCCACATATATATAGCTGGCTGGAGTCAAAGTAGAGCAATGATGTGCTGATAACACCCAATGAAGTAGGAACATGCATTCAGAGATATCTTCTTGTCTTCAGAAAAAAAATACATTAATGGTATGCTAATTTCAGAGAATTGTTGATTGCTTGAGATTATTTCACTTCTCTTTCAGAGCTGGTTGCAACAACCACTAAGTGTTTGTTTATGGTATTTAGTAAACCTGTATTTGTCCTTATACACACACACACACACACACACACACACACACATATGTACTCAAATAAGCACTCATATCCACAGCTAAAAGTCAATCAACACTTCAAATACCTTTGTCTCCAAATTAACAGTCTATACATTGGCACCAAATTGTGAAAAGCACAAGTACTCAGATGTTGCAGAGAAAAACAATGAATCAGACCAAGCAGCAGCTATTATAGAAAAATTGGTATTCGTTACCATATAAATTGTAACTTCTTGCTCTGTTAGATTTTCACAACTCTATATATGAAGTGTGAAGACACGTGGCTGAATGGTTAGGCTGTTCCACTGATGATCACCAGATTCTGAGTTCGATTCCCAGTTTGGGTGGCATGTTGTGTTCTTGAGCAAAACACTTCATTTCACATTACTCCAGTCCTTTTCTCAATCAGTGGGGAATATTGACCTGCTCGCCTAACCAGCGGGGTGGCGTCATTTGAAGGCTAAAATGATGCAAAGTGTATTGTGACCAGCGATGTGTAACAACATCTGATGGGCTGATCGGTCACGTGATATATGAAGTAAGGATTGTAATCTCAATCAGCATACTAATATGAACTAAAAAGGAATAAATAATCTAACCTTGATAACTATGGATAAAGGAAAGACTGATAAAGACAAGTTCTGGTGATAAAAGTAAATCTTGGTTTAGTGTTCTACTAAAGTCTTAAGTTGAGCAGTGTTTTGTGAGTGTGGAAGTGTGTATGTACATACATCAATGTGTATGTATACATACAATAAAACCCAGATTAGCATAATTAATCTGTTCTCCATAAATGCTAATCAAGAGTTATAATTGAACATAGTAATGTATAAGAATTGCAGTGATTGAATAAATACTTTCTAAAATCTTGGCTGTATTTTTTTTTACCATATATCAAAGTAATTTAACCCCCAGGCTATCTCACTGTATTCTGTGACTTGTGAGAACAGATGAAAGTCATATTTTTACTATTGAAAATGCCATACTATTTACAAACTAGGTACACTAGTGTACTCCTGGCTAAATAATGCTCCAGGTGTCACAGAAAGACAGCATCAGTAATGCTTCATCCTAGCACAAAACCAGGCTAATTTTCTTTCTAATGAACTAGGCTACAACTGTTTCCCTTAGGCATCTCCCTTGCTCTTGCAGCAGTTTCACACCCAATAATTGGCATAACAACCAATTATTGGGTATGAAACTTCCCTGTACAGCCTGATTGACTAAACAGGTGACTAGCCTGTATCCAACTCTTCCAAACATTTTAAGCATCAGCTGTAACTTCTGATGGACCAGTTCCTTCCATGTTTTCATTTGCTTAAATGCTTTATCTATCATATTGCTGTCAACTTAACTGGCAAGTCCTTCCATTACATTTACTTAAGGTAGCCTCTCCCTCCCTCTTTCTTATGTATTCTCTGCATTCAACAGCCTCACAGAAGCACATTCATGTTTCTTTCTTTTTAATGTCATTAAGAGTAACTAACTGTGCTGTCATCATTCCATACCCACTGCTCTCCAATGATGTCTTGGTTTTCTCTAACACACTGCCTAGCAATTCGAAATACTTCATGCCTCTGACCCTCTGACATAGAACATGTGCAAACCTCTTTCTTTCTGCCTTTTCCCTTGCAAGATATGCCTGACATCTAGCAATTGGATAATGTACTCTGCTTCCCCTTTCTTTCACTCTTACTAAGCTGGTCTCTTTGATGTTTACAGTTCTAGCTACAGTGCTATTTTACCACTACACCACCTTGCACCATCCACAGACCAAGTCTGCAGCCTGCAGCACCTTCCCACACAAACTCTCAGTTTTCCTCAGAATCTGATAGTAGCCAATGTTTTTTCATCTTCCATATCTTCCTTCTTCGAATTGCCTTTTCTCTTTCAGTCCATCTAAGTCTTACTAAGTCAGAAACCATTAATATGTATTGGCTTGTACATTTTCCACCAGAAAAAATTTACCATTTACAACCATATGCCTATTCCAATTTCAAGTGAGAATAAAGTCTATCAGGATTGCATGTTTACCTATTTGGGAGGTGATTAGGTGGCTGTTAGTTTCTTAAAGTTTATACGGTAAATGGTTAGGTCTTTTGCATGTTAGAGATCCAGACCCTTGATCCTTCCTTATTCCTTGTATTTTAACTATAATCTCCACTTATGTCAAAGAAACCCTCTTGCTGTTGTCCAACATGTCCATTAAAATGACTAGCCATAATACTGAGTCACTATCATTTGTTATGCAGTTTATCTGCTAGAAGTTTTCATAAAAGTAATCCTTCTGTTCATCTGCCAGGCCTGACTGTAGTTCAAATGCTGAGATGTCACTGCTGAGTTATCTTTAACTAACCTAAGCTTAATTATCCTATTACACACTTTGGCCACCTCAATTACTTTATCTATTCATTTCTCTGCTCACAGTATACTCACCCCACCTATCTCATTGCAGCTACCCAACCAGAAGAGTTTGTCCATGATGAGTCTGGCTGAGGCAAGCTTCTACCTTATTTTTTGCACACAACATACATCTACTCATCTCTGTTCCAATATCTCCACAATCTCTCCTGACCTACCTTTCATTGTGTTAATATTGATGGTAGCAGTCCTAATGATGTTGACCTGACAGGAAGAGTGGAGGCATCCATTGGTGATTCAGTTTGATGGCAACTGTCTTCAGCAACTGAAAAGAAAAAAAAAGTTTGTGTGATCTTATTATGTCAATAAGATATTTCATGCTCTTGGGCAGATGTTTTTACCTTTCGATGATTTGCTATAATTTTCCAAATGAATTGCAACAAACAATTATAAACTTTCTAAGCTGTGTTCACTCTAACCACTTGGCATGTGTTAAGTGACAAAGAGAAGGCTAGGCTTTGTTAGATGTAGACAACAGTTGTTAGTAGAACAGCTCATGTACCTAAGAACAACAACTGTACCTGTAATCATCAGAGCTTTGAGAATAATACCAAATGGCACTCTTAAAAATCCATGGTCAATACCAGGAATCCCAAAAGTATCAGAACTACAAAAAAAATTGTTCTCATCCTAAGAAAATTGCTATCAACCAAAAAATATCTGAATCTTTTAAAGTCTTTCAAAATTGCAAATATTACAACAATCTGTGAACGAAATCTTAATTCCCAGTATTTGGTCTCCTTTCCCTGCAATATATCATTGCTACTCATAAATAACACCATAATAAAATGTCCAATTTACTGTTACTTGAGATCTGTGGGTCAGACTCGGAACAACTTGTATAAAACAATGCAACAATAACAATCACAATAATAATAATAATGATATTAATAATGATTTCAAATTTTGGTACAAGGCCAGCAATTTCGGGCGAGGGGGGTAAGTCGATTACATCGACCCCAGTGCTTAACTGGTACTTATTTTATCGAATTGAAAAGGATGAAATGCAGTCAACCATGGCAGAATTTGAACTCAGAACATAAAGACAGATGAAATGCTGCTAAGCATTTTGCCTGGTGTGCTAATGTTTCTGCCAGCTCATCACCTTAATAATGATGATAATAATCTATATATATATATAAAACAGAGGATGTGTGTGTGTGTGTCTGTACCCGCATAACTTCTACATTTTGCAACCGATTTTCTTCAAATTTGGAAACACACATGCGTTATGTTTGTGAAAGTAACATGGACTAATAACATTTTCAAATTTTTACTTACTGCGGCCCCTGGATGAGAAAAACCTGCTCAAACAAAGCATATTAGTCCATAACTTCTACATTTTGCATCTGATTTTCATCAAATTTGGAACAAACATGCGTTATGATCCTGACATTATTGTGCACTCATAACATTTTGTTTAGTGCGCCCTCTGGGTGAGAAAAAAAAACATGTAAAAAAAATCTGTGTCGTCAAAACTTCTACAATTTTCAACCAATTTTCTTCAAATTTGGAACATTCATGCGTCATGTTCCCATCCTTATTGTGGAATCAGAAAAGTTTCGAGTTTTTGTCTATTGTGGCCCTTGAGTGAGAAAAACTAACTCAACAAAAGCACCATCGTCAATAATTTCTACAGTTAGTGTCTGAATTTCTTCATATTTGGAACAAACCTGTGTTATGTTCTAGACAATATTGTAGACTGATAAAATTAAATTTTTGGTCTGATGGCTTGAGGCTTTATTTGTCCTTCCTCTCTACTCTTTTGGATTTTTCATTCCAATCACAAGCAACGCTGAGATTCACTGCTAGTAATAATAATAAGAAAAACAACAACAATAATAAGAAATGTTACTGAAGTAATTCAAGAGCAGCGCTGGTTATCAGATATGTTGCTGGAATTGTGGACTGGACAAAAGGTGAACTCCAGAAACTTGACAGAAAACCTAGGAAGCTGTTGACTATGTATGGAGCCCACTATCCGAAAGCTGATGTTAACCGGTTGTACTTGAAGAGACCAGTGTGGAAGAGATATAATTGGAGCTGGAAGAATGTGGAGATGGAACGAAACAGCTTACTAAGTTATTTGCAGAACAGCATAGAAGAGTTACTAAAGGGCAGGTGATCAAGACTGGAAAAAGAGAAAAGGACAAAAACGAAAAAGGGACAATTGGAAAAAGAAACAGAGAGCCTTATTATAGCAAGTCAAGATCTAGCACTGCAAACAAACAAATTAGGAACATATGTGTATGGAGAGAAGATACCAGCAAAATGTAGCGTGTGTGGAATTTGGGATGAAACAATGGCACATATTGTTGCAGAATGTCCCGTGTTGGTCCAGGGAGAATATTAAAAAAATGGAGATATGATTAAGTTGTGAAAGTTTTACACCGGAAGCTTTGTCAGAAATGGGGGTTTGACGCAGGAAATATATCGTACTTGAATAAAAAAAATGCAAGATTTTATGGGATTTTCCAATTCAAACAGAGAACTGTGAGGGATGACACAGACAAATGGATAAAGGAGATTGGAATGGAATGTCCTGTAGAGTTTCTACATAAGGTTTGCCTTTTAGAAACAGGAAAGATCATCAGAGGGGTTTTGAGCACTTGCGGGATTATTGAAATCATGTGGATATTCAAGTAATTTGCTAGCAACATAAATTCTGTCAGGAATAAGACTAATCCTGAGTCAAGTTGAATAATAATAATAATAATAATTGGAACTGCACACATTTTATGTAGAGTTATCACTGTAAATGTTATAGTTCTATAGAATTTAAAATTGAGTACTCATATGTACATTTTTTATTTTAATTTTATCCAATCCTAGCACTTCTTGACATCATACAATTTACAAATCAAACCAAAACAATAATGATGGGAACATGACACACGAATGTTCCACATTTGAAGAAAATTTGTTGAAAATTGTAGAAGTTATGAGGACACAGATTTTTTTGACCTGGTTTTTTCTCATCCAGAGGGCGCACTAAACAAAATATTATGAGTGCACAATAATGTCAGGATCATAACGCATGTTTGTTCCAAATTTGAAGAAAATCGGATGCAAACTGTAGAAGTTATTGACTGATATACTTTTTTTGAGCAGGTTTTTCTCATCCAGTGGCCACAGTAAATAAAAATTTGAAAATGTTATTAGTCCATGTTACTTTCGGGAACATAACGCATGTGTGTTCCAAATTTGAGGAAAATCGGTTGCAAATTGTAGAAGTTACACGGGTACGGACACACACACACACACAAATCCTCTGTTTTATATATATAGATTATTATTATTATTATTGAGGTGATGAGCTGGCAGAAACATCATAAATGTTATAGTTCTATAGAATTTTAAATTGAGTACTCATATGTACATTTTTTATTTTAATTTTATCCAATCCTAGCACTTCTTGACATCGTACAATCTGGTAGTACAGGACGGTGTCATACCCAATGACTAACATAGTAATATCATTGTAAATTGCTACAAGAGCAGAGGAGGATCCACAAGAGAGAAGCAGTTACAGAATCATCAAATTGTTAGACCACATTATATTACAGAATGAAGGAAAGCACACGTGATTAGGAAGAGAATTAGTCTACATAAGATGCAGTTTGGCTTTATGCCTGGAAGAAGTATCACTGATACCACTTCCTAGTGGGACAACAGCATGTGAAGTCTTTACCTAGTATTTGTGGACATGGAGAAGGCCTCTGATAGGGTTCCATGTGCTGTAGTCTGGTGGTTGCTAAAATAAACTAGGTGAATGGTTTATGGGGGTGAAGTCCATAACAAGTGGAGTGACAAATTTAGCATGCATATAGGGGTTCATCACAGCTCATTCCTCAGCCTATTTACTATAGTTAATTTTATTAATCATTGGCAGCAGTATAAATCGAAAAGGAAAATAAAAAAAAGAAAAAGCAGATAGAAGAAAGAGGAATGACTGACTGTCCATGGGAACTTCTATATACTGATAACCTAGTTCTTATAGCTGAAGCTGTAGAAGATTTAGAGAAGAAATACATTATTTAAAAGTCAAACCTAGAATGAAGGGGCTTCAAAGTAAACTTAGCAAAAACTGAGGTTTTGATAAGCAGATAAGAAGACAGGACTTTGCTATCATCAGAGAAATCACCATGCTTGATATATAGCAAAGGTGTAGACAGAAATATACACATATACATTCTTCACATTATACATCCAAGATAAACAATGGATGCATAAGTGGAGCAGGATCACAGACAAGGTAGACTTTAAATGTGCTAGGTGCACAAGAGTAGTCAGGAAACATGCAAAATAAACTCATTTGAATACCTGAAAGGTTTCTTAAAAGTGGCAGATAGCTTCTTCTATATTAGAGACCTAATTTGCAGTGGGGTAAGATGTTCTGAAACTGTAGTAGCCACAGAAAGAATATCATCACCATTATCATCATTTAATGTCCACTTTCTAAGATGGCATGAGTTGAGACAGAGTTGAAAAAAGTTCAGGGAGCTATTAACTCTGCTGAAAATAAAGGGTTTCTCTTCAAAGTGAAAGTAGTTTGTATGATGCAGAGGGTGATGCTGCAGAATTGAATTTTGCAGTTCATATTTTTAAAAAAACACCCTAGCAAGTTGGTTCCTACAAATTACATTATAATCATGTGACTTAAGGATTAGTGAAACAGATATAGGAATGAATATTTTGAAATATCATTGATATTGTTTTCTGTTGTCCTTTAACCCTTTAGCATTCAGATTACTCAGTCAAATGTAATGCTTATTTATTCACATTGTTTTCAATTAATCACAGTGAGAGGTTGGATCTGGCCAGTTTGAACATAAAACAGGTAAAATATTTGGGTTGGATATGGCCAGTTTAAATGCTAAATAGTTAAAAGTATTTTGATCCATTTATGCGTTATAGCCTATTTCACAGTATATGCAACACTGTACATGAATATGTATTTTACATGAGAGTAGGAGTTTAACATGGTAAATTATTCTGATCTCTAATATAACTGATTATTTGTTGTGTATACACAGCACATCATGTTGTATGTATATGTATGTTTATATATATATATATGTGTGTGTGTGTGTGTGTGTGTGTGTGTGTATGTGTATGTGTGCATGTATGGGAAACTATATAATTATATAGATTATATGCCTATGTTTATGTGTATATAAGTGTGCGTTTGTGAATGTGAATATATATGTATATACACACACATATATATGAATATAATTACGTGTAAAAAAACCAAAGCCATCACTTGCAAGTGAGTATAACCTGGTAGCAAGTACCATGCTTTTGCTAATATTTAAGGTGCCGAGCAGAGGCACTGTATTGGCTCTCCTACCCTGTAGAGCACTAAAAGTGAGAAGGCTGCACCACCACAAAGCTGGTACTTATTTTCAGCTGAGTAGACCTACACTAAGTGAAACGATGCTCTTTACTCAAGGACATAACGTACCAATCCAGTAATCAAACCCACATCCTTATGATCATGAGCCCAACACCCTAACCACTAGGCAATGTACATATATTTGTGTGTGCGTGTGTGTGTGTATATATATATATACTACCATCATCATCATATTTACATCCATGCTGGTATGAGATGGACAGCTATCCTGATCTGTATTTGTTTCTATTTGGAGTTATTATCCTGCTAGACAGGTCAGAAGCCCATGTCTAGTTCAACACATTCCATTTTTGGCTTGGTTTCTAGGGTTGGATGTCCTTTCTGAAATTACCAACTTTACAGAGTGTATTGCATGCATTTTATCATGACACCAGCACTAGAGAGGATGTCACATCTGACAGATTAAAGGGTTCCCTCAACTCTATGTTGTCTCTGCTCATTCACTAACCACTTTACAGTACAAAGGTGCATTTTAGTGAGGTATAAGCACCATTGATGTTGCCTAGTGCCCCATAAGACTAAAGAATCCTCACGACTCTTCGGAATCTCCATTCATTCAAGAAAACATTACCAGAAAAGATGAATAAAAGACTGATAACTAAAGAACAAGGGTGAGTGGGCGAGGAGAGTAAAAGTAAGATAGGGGTAACAATTGAAAGGGTGCTAAAGTGAGTGACAGAAGAGATACAGTAGTAAAGTGAGAGTATGACAGGAGAAAACAGAGTGATAGTTCAGTGGATAGGAGGGAGACAGGATGAGTGGGAGTGAATGGAGAGAGGATGAGTACTAGAGAGATTAGTGATAGAGAGATGAGAAGGTAATGAACACATATTAGGAGCAGCAGGTAGAAGCTTAGCAAGGCTATGTCAAGCAATAGGCCCAAATGTCTGTACAAAGGCAGCAAATGGAAGCTAAATTGGGCTATATTGGGTAATATAGATATGTATCCCTCCTAGCCTCCAACACTACCATTGTTTTAATGTTCTTTATGCCATGCTATGCCTGCAAAGGTGGGTGAATTTTATCCAGTACTGTATGTTGCCAGTCACCATGATCCCCTGTGTGAGCCACAGCATCCTGAGATTAATCTTCACTACTTCATCCTTAGTCTTTCTATGTCTCCTTCATCTGCAGGTTCCACCAATTCTGACTGCTCTGCACCTCTTTATACAACTACCATCTCCATGCACATTATATGTCCATACCATGATGAAAATCCAGGCTGTCCTGGGAGTGAAAGCTGCCCAGATGTTGACATTAATGTGGACATTTTTGAGTGATGCCTTCAGAACATACACAACTATTTTCTCTTGTTTGTATCTCCTTCTAGCAGGCTGAAACATATTTACTTTGAGAGTTGGTTGTCTTCCATTTGAAGCACAGATGTCTTGTCCACTGACAGTAGTTCTTGTTGATAGTTTCTAGATCAATAGGTGACTGAATGTCAAATAGACAAAGAAATTGTCATTTACAGAGAACCTGCTCAACTTTAAACTTCAGAAAGATGAAGTTCATCACAGGAAAAAGGTCACTGCTTGATATGAATTGGAGAGGAAACAAGAAATGCAAGAAGAGACAAGAGGGCCTCAAAGTAAAAAGAACTGAAACAAGACAAAATGAAACACAAGAAGAAAATGGAGAAAGGCTCAAAGTGGAAAGATTAATAATTATGAAAGACGGATAAACCTGTCAACTTTGACTATGAGCACTAGATTTGTGTATGAGTGTGTATATTATAAACCTCTGCAGGCATTACCTACCACATGCATTATTATCATGATTCGCAAGTAAAATTGTTAAAGCAATATATCACACCTAATTCATTTTTTTTATTGTGTATTTGTTAGTACAACTAACTGATAAGATATATAAGTATGAATTCTTATGTTGTGAGATAAGCTGAGAGCAATCCTGGAATATAGATCACCATTTTTACTTAATCTGAATTTCAACAATTTATTAGTTTCATTTTTGCTTATTTATTTATTTCAAAGATTAGTTCCAAAATGTAAAAGTACTTCTATATTCACAGTAAATTTTACATATTAGTATGGTAGTGTCCGGTACTGGCCCAACATTTTCCCTGGCTATTAATGAGCTATTTCTTGCAGTATTTGTTTAAAATTCTTATTGCTGTATTGTTTTCATTTGTTTAAGAGATTTATTGTTATATCATTGCCATCACTTTCTTTGCGAAATTGAAGAAAAGCTGAAGTTTTTGGAAGTGAACAAGGTAGGCTATTCACAGTACGCAGATCTGAGTTTTGTTGTTTCGAATAGGCAGACTATTATTAGATTCCTTGAATTCTGGTTTTTTTTCTTTCTGTGTGAAGACTCTCGAAGACCATAGATTGCCACGAACTTGACCGCGCTCGAGTGTAGGTTAGAAATACTTTACTTGATTTCGGCGCTAATACTCTTGGAAATGTGTGTGTGGGAGAGGGAGAGAGAGAGAGAGAGAGAGAGAGAGAGAGGTGGAGGAATTGGGTGAATAGTTGGATACATGAAGAGATATAGGAAAAATTTGTGAATAAATAGAACAGGAATGGATGGACGGTCATTTAGTTAAACAAATGTATAGAGATGGTAACTTAATTATAGATTAATAGATTGCTAGTTAGTTAGCTGACTAGATAAATGGATAGTTAATTAGTCACGTTAAATCTTACCAGTTTTATCCATGTTCTTGAAGTTTTGAACCGAGATCCGTTGCAGGCAATTGGCATTTCAATAACATTACTTGACGAGAGTATTAGTAACTAAACAGAATGGATATATAGTAAATAATTAAGCAACGACTTATACTTTTTTTAATATTATAGCGCAAGTAGATTATAAGGCATATACCAAAATTATAAAGGTAAACAAATGATTGAGTTACACTTAATAAATCATCTTACTTTTAAAGGGAAGTTGGCGGTAAAAACTTGACAAGTCTTTTTAATGAATCTTTCGCTCTCCTACTAATCCAGCAAACACAAATATATAATAATAGAATAAGAGACTAAACAGATGTTATTCATTCTCTACTGCATAATTATATATTTCCATTTTGGTAAAACAAATCTGGATCACAAGGACATTGTCTACTGCTGTTGCATCTTGAAGGTTTCGGTGTTGCCGGTGTATTTCCCTTGTTGTCAAACAACCCGATTCTCGCTTCAAACTAACTTACATATTTGTTCATTTGGATATGTTAAAGAAACGAAGTGTTTCGCGTTCATAGCATCTAAATGAAAAGAAAGTTTGAATTATGCTAGTGAGTAGACTGAGCGATAATTAGAAGTAAGGGATCTACCCATAAAGTCAATTGCTTCCCCTTTCCGCATAAAATGCATCCCTCAATGTTTTTGGTCTCCTCACTATATCACCATTTGCCTTAATTATCTAAATTCGGACTGTAGGCCCACACGAATTATTTCCCTTAGCTCATTTTTCTAACGATTTTATTTGTTCATGGTCTTTCCAAATCTGTTTAAATTGGGATTGCAGGAGAAATATTCCATTTCTATCCTTCGTTTTGAGAGGAAGCTATAATTACAGCCAGCTTGGTATGGATATAGAATAGCATCCGGAAAAGTAAAAGCTGTATGACGTATCGAATTTGTTTTGTGAAATTATGGTATAATAGCGTATAAAACATGAAGATTTCATTAATAATTTAGGAGTAAATTTGTCAATATTTGTTAAGTCTCTGACAATTATAAATAATCCCTAGAGAAAAGTTTGTCTGTGAACAACGTCTCTAAAGTGTACTGTACTTTGAACACGACAATGAACAAAACTATCTCTCTTATCTGACAAGATTCGATAAGAATATCAACAAAAAGACGGACATCAAGGATTCAGCACCAGTCTCTCCTTCCGACAAAAGTAAATGCTAAAAATGTTGAAAGTTTCTAGGTAAAGTAAAACCAAGAGTACGTTATATTGGATAAAATGAAAAATTAATATTCATTCCTTAGTAAAAAAAAAAGTGATAAAAATATAAAAGACGAACATTATATCACCCTTCGTTACTAATAGCTGCCCAGTATGAACCAATTTGATATCAATTTATCGAAAACAGTTCAATGAAAACAATTTCTCGAAAAAAAAAAAAAGAAAAGGCGACTGATTGAAGTAACATTTGCACGAATAAACATTTAATCGAATTATAAGCAGATATGGAAAACAGGTTAAAGGAAAATGGATATAGTGTCACATTTTATTAAAATATTTAAATTATGTTATACAATATTTAACCTCCCGTTATGGACAATTTCAGCACTATAGGCACATAACACGTGAGTGTGCATCATATTTGTTTCCAGTATAAACACACACATATAAACATATAAACTACACTTGTTTTTACCTTTTAATAAAATTCGAACGAAACGGTACAACGTAACCTTATTGAGCCAATCTTCTATTTTAGCGTACGGTTCATCCGGAAGTAAAATCTGAAAACAGAAATTGAAACACCGACACAGAAAATGAAAGTACTTAGTGGAACTGGTGATGCAGGCTTATATATGACAGTAGAGATCGATCACTTTGACCCACTGAGAGATGGTGGATCTCAATCGGTACACAAATATTTTATTGCCTATGTTGGAACGGAATCTTTGAGAAATGGGATTATACATAGAATGGTGAACCATTCTCTACAGTTCGATAATCCAGCCGATCCCGAAGTAACATTCTTTTTCGGAATCCATACATATATGCACACACACACACACACACACACACACACACACACACACACACACACACACACACACACACACAC
>JAOPUL010002961.1:29620565-29630757 GCA_027564515.1 Octopus rubescens
TAAAAAATAAAGCTGAAGCTAATAGACACCAAATGAATAAATAGTGCGTGTGTTATCATTGGCTTCATTGACAAAATAACGATCCCTAAACATAACAATATATATATATAAGATATAGTTATGCGTACAATTATTGGCGTACAATTATTGTCAAAAATGAGTTTGTATTGAATTTCTCACTAAAATTAGTGTCTACATAAATAATTTTTGGTCAATGCAGTCACAATTGTTTAAGGAACACCAAACAAAGGTTATATTTCTAAAACAATTTCTTATTAATGAGCAAAACAGAAAAACAAAATTATTGGATGATTCAAAATTATTGGTACCTCTACAACATTCGATGATTAACAATCACTATTGTATCCTTTATGCTTAATAACCTCCTTCAGTCTGTGAGGATAATTTTAAAGTAGCTTCAGGCTGAGGTCAGAAGGAATTTTAGCCCATCCTTCAATGGCATGTTCTTCCAACTGCTTCAAATTAGATGGCCTTCTTGCTGTCACTCTTTTCTCTAGCTTCCACCATAAATTTTTTATCAGGTTTAAGTTAGGTGTTTGAGCCGGCCTTATGCTACATCTATCGTGTTTTCTTTCAACCAATTTTAGATTAAAAGTGAGGTATGCTTGGAATCATTGTCCTGCATGAAGGTCCAATGGCATTCTAATCCAAGTTGCTTCGCTGATGACTTCAGGTTTTCATTCAAAACATCAAGATATGAGGGGAATGCAGCAGGTGATCAGCATGGGTGTGGGGAAGGTTTGTTGGGGAACAAATTGTGTGCAGTGGGTAGGTGGGGGTAGGATGCATGAACATAAAGGACATGCCATTATGGCCTTGATTTTACTTAGCTGGGCAGGTCTTCTCAAGCACAGCAAATTGCCAATTGTCTCAGTCTTTTGTCATCTCCTCTGTGAGGTCAACATCCGAAGATCATATCTCACTACTTTGTCCCATATCTTCCTGGGTCTGTCTCCTTAAAGCAACAAGCTGGCAGAATTATTAGCATGCCGAACAAAATGCTTCGTGGCATTTCATCTGTCTTTACATTCTGAGTTCAAATTCCAAGGTCAATTTTGCCTTTCATTCTTTTGAGGTCGAGGAAATAGGTCCCACTTGAGCACTCAGGTCAATGTAATTGACTGCCCCTCTCCTCCACCAAAATTTCAGACCTTGAGCCTAGAGTATAACGGTCATAATGATACACCTTGGGCACACAACAGAAGTGGTTGTGTGGTTTTCTGAGGTCAGTACTTTAATGATTTTACAATGAAGAAGATAAATATATATTTTAAAGTCTACAATTTCTTATTGTTCCATTAAAAAAAATTGACTTAGCTCTGCTGGACCATTATAAAATGCAAACAGAAATTGCCAAAATAAGGTATTGGGACGTTTATAAAGATTTCTAAACAAATTGATAAAACAACTGGGAAGCTTTCAAACAACATGAAATTAATGTGTTCTTATCAGTATGTATGCACCTGTGATTTTTGTGTGCTGACATGCAGAAGAGAGTGCGTGTGTGTTTGCGTGTGTGTGTGTGTGTGTGTGTGTATGTGTGTGAGAGAGAGAGAGAGTGTTAATGTGCATTGCAACGATAAAGCTGAATGACCAGCTATCAAGCAGAACCTACTGCTACTCTGATGAATGTTGCAGAAGATGTTTGGAGTGATATTACTGAATGGCTATTGATTGGTCAGTTACAGCCAATCAAAAACTGAGTGAAACTACCTTGTTGATTTCTGTTCAGTTGGTTTACATTTTCAATCAAAAATAGATCTTTTTTTAATTAATCATTAGAATTACTGTCAAGAGGTATGTAGCAGCTAAACAAGGCCAAATTGAATGCTAGTTGTTATTTTCATGTAATTAAGTGTGTGTGTGTGTGTGTGTGTGTATTTGACTGAGTAGGACAAAAGACAAACAGAAGCAAGTATGGAAGGCTAATCGTGACACACACAATCACATACATACACACATGTACACACATTATATGAAGCTATACCCTCTGAGTCGGCAATATATGCATTGCATACTTGCTAAAGCTATAAAAAGTAATTATCAATTATAAAGTGTAAATGATTTCCAATTCATTACAAAAATACTCATTTTATGTATAAAATTCAAGCTATAATGTCAGAAACAGATGTTTGAAGTTGAATGGTAGGGGGGAACTGACTGCCAATGTACCTTTTGTATATACTAATGTTATACAATATTTATATCAATGTATCAGGTGTGAAGCTCTAACATGAATTAAATATGTTGTAAAGGCAGAATGATTTGTACCTTTACCATTATATTTTTAATCTTAAAGCTGTTATTAATATTGAATGTTACATATAATATAATGTGCTCACAATCCATATGTATATTTTGATAAAATGTATTCGATTTTAGTTTCTAATTAAATTTCATTTGTGCACCAGTCTCTTGTGTAGAGACCAGCATTCAGAAAAATAGATCTAATGTTTGCTCTGTGTTGTATGTCGTAAAAGGCAACTAAAAGAGGTTGAGGTAGGATTTGCATGCAGTGTGGGGATTGGCATGCCAAAGAATAGACCCGTTTCCTCTGCATATCATAAACGGTAACTAAAGGAGGCTGAGATAGGATTTGCACTCTGACCTTGTAAAACCCTCACCAGTAGCGATTACCCAAACAGACCCATCCTGTTCTCTCCTCCGGGGAAGTATTTGACTGCCTCTAAGGTGTGTCATTTGAAATGGTTGGGGTAAAACCATCAGGAACCCCATCTATCAAATGGGGAAAACCCTGGAGGTCAGGTCAGGCTGGAGGATTATCACCTGAGTGGTGTAGAGGTGTCATCCACCACAAGTAGGAATTCTTGGTTCAACCTAAAGTGGCCTTTTTATGTGGGGACCTGGAGTATTCTCTCTTTGAGGGATGACTTCCATCTGCCATTGATGTCCTTGGAACTTGGCCATTTGTTAGTTGCTGTGGCAGCCCTATTGGAGGTGTTTTAGCTAGGGAGGGGTGAAATCCCAACTAGTGGCTACACCTACTACTTGTCTGTGTGCTTTGATGTCTAGTATGCCAATGGGGTAACACTTGTAGTGGCTAACTGATTGGTTCCAATAGTATCAGATGGTATCAGAGACCTGTCAACAAGCTTCACAGGACTATGGGTTACCATTGGTCGAATTTTGTATCGAACCAACATATATTCTCAGAAACTGGGCTGTGTCCTGTTACTTGTATGTTCAGGAGTGTCAGCTCAGACCTTGGTCATATTGCTCGATTTTCCGAATTGAATTCTGTGTATCGTGTTCTCTTCTCTGAGGATTTGGTTGGGGTGGCAGCTTGTGTTGTTCGACCACATGCCACATGGTGCAGCAGATGAGGAAGTATCTTGCAGAGATGAGGACTGATTGGGACAGTGCTTGGCGGGTTGCCCCAGATGACCCAAGCAAATATCAACAAATGGTGGATGCAGTGACATACTGCAATGGTGCATGCCCCCATACCGGATTTTGACTAGTTTCCAACAGAATTATTGCTTATTGAAATTTCTTTCTCCTGTTTAATGTTGCATCTGATTGCGATTCTCTGCTACTCAGCCATAAAATCCCACTGTGTAATTTGTGTAACCATTGTTTATATAGCTTATTTATACACATACACATAAGTGCGTGTGTGTATGTCTATTCAGATGTTTAGATATATAGACAAGGGAAATAATACTTAATACGAAAGGTAGTTTTATCTATTTATTTACTCAAAAACTAAATGAAAAATGAATGAAACCTTGGCCTTACGTTAATGTTTGCTTGTGTGTGTGTGTGTGTGTGTGTGTAAAACAAAAACAAGGGTAGGTAGAGGAAGGTGAGTAAGCATGACAGTGATTAATATTTATTGGTTTGTAATAAGTGTCGGTAATCCTGGATGAGCAGATCTGTCTGATGCATTTCATGACCTAGGTTAAGAGGATTTGGATTAATTCTTAATTAAAGAAGGAAACTAAATGTGTGTATACTAATTATTACATGACACTGTGAAAGTGTCTATATGTATATGCAAGTACATGTATGTATATGTATGTGTCTATGACTTTGTTTACTTATGTATGCTTGTTGATATATCTCTGGGTTTAAACATGTTTTTTTGTTTGTTTTTGTGTGTGTGTATTTGTGTTTATATAAAATTGTTGCTGGGTCTTTAGAATTGTGACTAGGTTGGTTTGGGTGGACATGATAGCTATAAAATGGTAAGAGAGTGGAAATGCTAATTGGAATGTTGTGAAAAATATAATTACCACTAGCATTATTACCATCCCCATTCTGTAACATTGAGACTCTCATTTCTCACTGGCCACATTTGTGTGGTTTATTAAAGAGAATATAAGGGAAAGTTGGCCTCTCATCTCTAGTAAAGATTGTTGGGGTGAAGAAGATTGATACTGAGGTTAGTACTGAAGATAGCAATGATAATATGGGTGATATTTATAATAATAATTGTTTAATCTAACGATAAATAGGGCAGAAGTGACATTGATGTAGTCTTAATGCTATCAACATTCTTGCGGTTTAACACAAAGTGGCAAATGATGGTATATTTGGTGGTCAAGGAAAGTTTTGTTAATTGTGGTGGCTGTTAAGACGTCATGATCTACTAAATGCAAATACCTAGTGACTGATGATGTATGGAAGCCTTATTGCTAATAATGTCACAAAGAGCTCTTGACTACATTTCTTAACAGATGAGGGAGAAAGGGGGAAAATACTGATTGGAGTGGTTTATACCACCCAGTGTTCGTTACTGAAAGATTTTTATCTGTGTTATTTTTAGGTCTTACAATTACAATTAGAGTACACTTTACTGATGAGGTCTAATAAATTTGAACTGGAAGACTAAGTCTGAAATGATAGATTAGAATCCTGCTGATATTCTTGTTTCTGATATTTGATCTGATACGGAACAGTGAATCAAACTAACTGGCAAGTAATGGAAGGGCATTCAGCTATTGAGCATAGATGTCAAGAGAGACTCAGGACTACACATATACATTGTATTTTTTACATATTTATTAATAAATAACAAATATGACTAAAAGCCTGATCATAACTAAAGGCAGCAGAAAATCTATCTGCAAGGATCTGGCATTATAGATGTTGACATTATAGATTATAGATGTCAATGAAAATATTTAAGACAAAATGATTATGATGATAATAACAAAAATGATGATGATGTGCTAATGATTATGTTGCTAAGGATATTATTGTTGTTCATTTCAGTCATCCCTCTTGGAGTTGTTTCCACAGGAAGGTGGTGTAATAAACCCTGATGAGGTATCATTGCCTGTACTGCCAGGTAAAGTATATTACAATGTCGAGTAGATCAAGCTTTTGATTAATGTTTTTTGATTTGAAGATTTTTTTTGTTTTGTAATATAATTTTGACCAAGAGATAACTATTTTTTCTTTATCTAAAATATGCAAATTTGAAGTGGGTTATAATCAATTAAATTAATGCTGTTATTTGAGAGATGGGAAAAGTTGACCCCAGCAGGATTTCAACTTCTAACTAAAAACACAAGGTATTTTTGTCTGGTGTTTTGTTGACTCTTCTTATCCACCACTTTTTAATAATAATAATAATTGTTTTTAATAGGCCTGAAATTTGCGGGAGGGGGAGGGGGCTAGTTGATTACATTGACTAAAGTGCTTTACTAGTAGTACTAGTAGTACTTTATTTTATCAAATCTGCTGCTACTACTACTACTACTATTACTGCTTCATTATTTTTACAATTCAGAACACCCAGCTTTCAGCTTAGTACCATATTGCTTATTAACAGGACCATAAACATCATGTTGTCCTATGTAATGAGGGCAGATTGTCTTCATGGTTCATTGGTTTTTTTCTTCTTTCTTCTCTTTTTTTTCTTTTCACTGTCTCTGAAAGTTTTCCACTTCTTTCCATCTTCAGTTTACTCCCCGTGTTGTTAGACAAAATGGTGATATCCTTGAGAAGAGGTCCTTCAGCTTCCTGGGCATTGGTTTTGGGTGCTGAGGACAAGGCTAGTCTTATGGTCATTCTAGGAGCTGCGACAAGTCTGCAACTCTGCTTCCCAAATTCTTCTTGGTTGAAAGCCTTCAGATGGTCCTTACTGCTACATATGTAGCAGCTAAGCATTCAGTCTTGTATAATCAGCCTTTCTTTCTTCATCCTCAATCAACACTTTTGTATGATTCTGATGGTGTCATTAGTATTTATATGTACATTGACACCCTACCAAACAACATGTTTTTGGTTACCTTGGCCCTTACTGTGCCACAAAGGTAATAATGAGCTAAAGTCAACATTGTTGCCAATATCCTTGACTGTGACCCTTGTATTTTATCAATCCTGATTGCCATGTGATCCACCAGCTGAGCATGCATCTTCACTCTATCTTCAGTTGTAAAAACTCTTCATAAAGTTTTGTAATCCTTAATTTGACCAATAGAAGAGATATATCCCCAAGCATTATCCTAATTATTCTTTTGTGGGCATGAGGAAACATTTCAATTTTGACAATGCAGAAGTGGGTAATGTTCTCCCTCATTCTTCCTCTTTAGAATGATAGTCTCTGGCAAAGAAGTACCTTTCTTGATTACAAAATTATGTCAAATTAATTTCTTTCAGCTAGGTGGTCCATGTTCAAAATGATACCTGTTAATGTCAGTGCAAACAATGCTAAAATTGTTATCTTTTTCCCTATTTCATTTTCTTCATTTGGCAACTGATGCATGTGTGCATGTGTGCATGTGCACTGTTGTTATTGTTGCTAAACTTGTCAATAGAATTATTAACAAGAGTATTTTGTCTAAGAAATGTCATTGTCTTTCTTTTAAAGTGTATTTTGCTGGAAATATTTTTTGAAATTTGATTATCCTTTAAAACTTGTTTTCATGTGTTTAAAAGTTTATTTTTTAAAGGTAGTATTTCAATCCTACTCTCTTGACAATATTTCTTATCACCACCCCATATGAAGGAATCTCCATCTTTGAAAATTTTCAAATGAACAGACATTTTTAAAAATTGCATATATATTGAAACAACAAACCTTTTTGTCTAGCCATGAGGTAATAAGGTAAATTCCTCATTTTTGTAAGGTTCCATATTTGAAAATAATCCAAAAGCAGGGACTTTTCATTTGGTAAACATGACAAAAAAATCCAATTTTGTCAGATTGAGACAAAATATGTCCACCTTTGAAAAACACTAAGTATAATACTAATAATAATAATAATAATAATTGTTTCTAACTTAGGCACAAGACCTTACTTTTGGTGGGAGGGACTTGGTTGATTAAATCAATCCCAGTTCTTGATTGAAGGTACCAATCATAATGCTAAATTTTAAATGACCAAATTCAGAATACAACATTTTAAAATATTTTACAGAAAAACGAATAAGAAAAATAGTCTCAAAAGATATTTCTTTAGTTTTAAAAGTACGTTTTAGAAACAATATATATTTAACTTTGTATATTATGTGACATTAGAATAACTATTTTAAGGAAAAATAAGAAAAATAGCCCTGAAAAAAACCTTAATTTACTGTTTTAGAAGCGAGTTTATTTGAGAAATATATATTTGTTTACTTTTTTTTAAATTATGCTATGGCAGAATAACAAAGGCAAGTGAGATATAGTGAGCATATTTACATGCAAAATAATAATAATAATAATCAGCAATTCTCTCCATTCACCAACAACCAGTAAAAGCAGGTCTGGATAAGTTGAAGAAACCACTAAAGCCATAGAGCAGCAGGAAGCGATGGAAGTTGCATACAAAACAGGAAGCGATGGAAGTTGCATACAAAACAGGAAGCGATGGAAGTTGCATACAAAACTCCACAACTCTTCGTCTGTTGCTGGGTGCAGGACAAACTACTACAAGATCTCTGTGAAGCAATTACCATCACCCTGTACAAGAACAAAGGGGAAAAGTCAGACTGCTTTAATTACCAGGGGATTACTCTGCTCTTCATTGCAAGAAAAATCCTCACAGATTCTGCTGAACAGACTGGTACCCACCATTGCTGAAGAACACCTTCCAGAGAGCCTGAGCAGTTTCAAAGCCAACAGGAGCACCACAGACATGGTGTTTGTTCTCAGGCAGCCCCAAGAGAAATGCCGTGAGTAAATCAAAGGGCTGTATGTGATCTGATTAAAACATTCAATACAGTTAGTAGGAAAGGAATGTGGCAGATCATGGAATGACTAGGCTGTCCTCCAAAGTTCCTGAACATGATCATCCAGCTGCACAAAGACTAGTGTGACCAAGTCAGACTCAGCAGTGACCTCTCAGAGCTCTTCCTGATCACCAATGGAATGAAGCAGTGTTACGTTCTGTCACTGACTCTCTTCAGCATCTTTAGCATGATGCTCAAGCAGGCCACAGAAGATCTTACTGATTAGGGCAGAGTCTACATCAGATACCATCTTGATGGTAGCCTATTTAATCTCCAACAACTACAGGCCCAAACTAAGACCCTGGAACAACTGATCTGAGACCTCCTCTTTGCTGACAATGCTGCCCTTGTTGCCCACACAGAAAGAACCATGTAGCGCATACTTCCTGTTTCACAGAGGTTACCCAGTTCTTTGGGTTAGAAGTCAGTCAGCTTAAAGAAGATGAAGGTACTCCACCAGCCTGCATCCCAGGAAGAGTACTGCCCTCCCCGCATCACCATTGATGAGACTGAATTGAAAATGGTCCAGTGGTTCACTTAGCTGGGGTGCACCATCACTTCAGATGCCAAGATCAACATAGAAATCGACAACAGATTAGCAAAGGTGAACAATGCATTTGGCGGGCTCTACAAATGCATGTGGAACAACAAAAACCTGAAAAGGGGCACCGAGATCAGTACATACAGAGCCATAGTCCTTACCACCCTCCTATAAGGCTCAGAGTTGTGGGTCACTTATAACCACCATCCTCGAGTGCTTCCACCTGCACTGCTCCACATCATCCTCAACATTCACTAGAGTGAGTTCATCACTAATGTTGAAATCCTTAAACAGGCAGAGCTCACCAGCATCGAGGCCATGCTGCTGAAGTTCCAGCTTCACTGGGCAGAGCATGTCTCCAGGATGAAGGATCATCACCTGCCAAAGATCACACTGTACGGTAGGTAAACTCTCCACCGGCCATCGTGACAGAAGGGCAACAAAGACGTGATACAAAGAATTTTTGAAAAATATTTCCTTGGTGCCTGTTACACCGACCATTGCCAGTGGCCCACCCTAGCCAAGCACCATGACACCTGGCATCTCACCATCAACCAACCATGCTGTCTCTTCCTATGAAAACACCTGCAGGGTAACTCTCAAGGACAAAATAGCAGGAGGAAGAACTGCAACACCACGTCATCAATTCCTGACCAGACCTTCAACTGCAGCCACTGCAGCCACTGCAGCCACTGCAGCTGTGCCTGCCTGCCCTGCATTGGCTGTGTCATCCACAAGTGTGCCTGCAGTCAACATGGACCAGACCCTTTGTAATCTTTGGTCGCGAAGCCAAGCCAGGGAAGAGGAGGAGGAGAAGAAGAACAAGAAGAAAGGTGTATAGCAGAGAAAGATACGAAAGACAAGTGAAAACTAAAATAGTTTATTTATCAAATACTTCTGTTCTTTAAACTCTCTCTTTATTGAATATGTTCCCCCCTTTTCTATCAATGCAAACATAAACTTGCCAAGCAATTAAAAGACTAAATTTTGTATATTGGTATTATGCAGCAAATAGAGTGAAGGCAAAGGGAGATAGGCAAGCACATCAGTTTGATGTTTTAATCATTTGTATGTTAACATTTGTATTGAAAGCGAAAAAGGAAAATATTCAATAAAAAAGGAAAGCATTTGATAAATGAACTATTTGCACTTAGGTCTTAAACATTGTATCCCCACAGTACTTTAGTATCTTTTTGTGTAAGTAAGTAGGCTTACCATATCTTAGTCTTTATAATTCTGACATAGTTTAATAAAAAATATTAAATGTCTCTCAAATAAACCTCATTTAAGAACAGTAGATAAATGTCTTTTAAGACTATTTTTCTTATTATTTATCCTTAAATATTACACATACTCGTATATGCACATGCATGCAAGTACACACACACACACACACACACACACACACACACACACACACACACACACACACACACACACACACAC
>JAOPUL010002961.1:29853361-29865410 GCA_027564515.1 Octopus rubescens
AAGGTGCCACGCAGTGGGACTGAACCCGAAACCATGTGGTTGAGAAGCAAGCTTCTTACCACACAGCCACGCCTGCACCCAATCCTGTGCAGATAATACAATACTCTTCCCCAAACTAATTTTCTGTGCATTTATAATCCCTACAAATATACTTTGAAAGAATCCTGCATTGATAACCTAGTCTCATTTAAAAGCTCAAAACTACAGCCAATACACATAACAAAGAATACACTTGGCAATCTGTTCTTTCTAAAAGCTTCATACATTTTATAAACTCTGGGCCTCACATTCTTTGCCAGTCACAGTCAGACTTGTATCAGAAGGATTAGGTTTCTTCTTTAGAGCCAGTCAAACTAATAGTTGCATCAAACTAATAATTGCTGGCTCTCTACAGAGCACAAGAATTCTCTGCTTGTATTTACGAATCACTACATCCACTACAAAGGCACACACTCTTCTCTAAACTAGCCTGTTGTGTATCTCCAAACTCATTTGACCTCCCCTTCTCTTATCAATCTCATTATGTCTAATCCTTATGCACCACAGAGGAATTGTTCAGTTATGCATCCCAGAACAATTTCCTTATAGTATTCACTCCATGAACATCAAACTAACCATCTCCTCCAGTTCAGAGTTGGGGCGGGTGCAAAGGTTAAGAACACTGCTCTACTTTGAACTAACTGATATAAAAAAATTTTAAATCCTCAGTTTGCTCAACCACCCTGTAATAATATACACCTACAGCCTGACGTTTTCCTTTTAATTTTTTTCGTTTAGATGCAGCAGTTACCTCCCTTCTCGTCAGTTTGTCACATGATTATCAACCATCAAGTACATTACAGCTTATCACAGTTTTATTCAAAAACTTTCAAAATTTATCTATTTTAAAACCCAGCAACAACAAAACACAGCAGAAGCAAAAATGGACAAGAAATAACAAATTCTACTGACACAAAAAAATAATATAAATTTTGTTGCTGAATTCTCTTTGCATAACAATGCCAACTTCTCTTCTGTCCTCTCATTCTTATCTTATTCCTGCTGAAGACCAATTGAAATTGGAACCTGTCTCATTCTCTCCCCAATCTTCACATGAAGCATCCATTTCTACAGAGTTCCCTGCATTGGAAACCAGATTTAATGAAGCTACTTTAGGGGATTTAACCATTAGCAACAAGCATTCAGTGCATACATTAGAGATGAACCAGCCATCTTTTGATATACAAAAAAAGGGTGATGTCATGGCTTCAACAATAGCAGCCAAAACAGAAGTGACATTATTGAATGACACATCAACCAGTTTTAATAATTCTATACAAAGACTAGAGGGTGATACAAAAAGGAGTCCTTGTGCAGCAACAGCTAGTAAACACCGCTCTGTTATTTGCCAGCACTGTTCTAAGGCCTTTTATCGCACTGCTGATCTTCGTCTGCATATGCGCACCCATACTGGTGAACGGCCATTTAAGTGTGACCTTTGCCCCAAAGCATTTTCACAGACAAGTCACCTAACAAAACATCGAAGGATACACACTGGGGAACGTCCATACAAGTGTTCGATGTGTAGTTTAGCTTTCACTCAGTCAAGTAACTTAAAGAAACACGTAAGGACGCACTTCAAGGCAAGCAATACCTCAAGAAATGTGATACTTGGGAACATTAGTCAAAATGACACAACTTCCAACAGTAACAGCATTGTTACAAACATTAACTCTAAAGTTCTTCATCGCTGTAAGTACTGCCTGCGTCATTTCTTCTCCAGTATAGCTCTCTCTGTTCACATGAAAAAACACTTAAGAACAAAGCACCTTTCTCCAATTTCTATGCCAGGTCAGTTCTCAGTGTCAACAGTTAATACATCAATGAAAGTAAACAAAACCCTTCAAAATACAAAAGTGAGAATTCATAAAATAAATTCCAACTCTGCATCCTTGAAACCATATTCAGTTACATCAACTAATAACAATTATCCAACCTCACTCTCTGTAAAATCTGCCAACAATGTTATTGACTTATGTGAACCTGAAGGGGAATCTAAAGTAAGTACTACTTCTGATTTTGACTTTCTGATCCACAGGAATCAACCCACATTCTCCTCAGACCAGTTTTATTCATGTAAACTGTGTCCTATTCAGTTTGTTCACTTAACTGACTTCCTCTCCCATGCTACTTTCACTCACAATGAGCTTTTCCAGTGTAAATTGTGTCCTGCTTACTTTGCTCGGTTTCCAGATTTTACTGACCATCAACAACTGCACTGGATGGTTCTTGGACAACAGCAACAACAACAGCAGAAGCAACTTGGAAATAAGCCGAAGATTGTGAAAAATTTTAGATGTGGTTTATGCAGAATGGAATTTGTGAAAGAAGATGAATTTTCCAACCATCAGTGCCAAAAACAACTTAACAGAGAAAAATATCGAAAAGTTCCATCAACATCATCTATAAATTCTAATTCTTCTTCAGCCACCCATCATTCAGATCATTTAGCTCAAAACTGGAACCAGAGAATGGAGCCAAAATTAGTTTCTACAATAAAAGGACGCTCACCTTTGGTTAACAAAGGGCGGAATTTTCATAAGGATGTGTCACAAGTTGCTGCCCGTCATCGGAAAATGTCATTAGGGAGACCTTATACTTGTTCACGCTGTGGCAAAGCCTTCCTTCGTCCTGGAGATCTTCGCTTGCATATACGCACTCACACTGGAGAAAAACCATTTTCATGTGATCTTTGTCCAAAAACATTTGCTCAAACTAGCCACCTGACAAAACATCGGCGAGTACATACTGGGGAACGGCCATATACTTGTGCTTTGTGTAACCTTGCTTTTACACAATCTAGTAATCTGAAAAAACACGTTCAAACTCACTTTAAATCTACATCTCTATGTAATAATAATAATAAAAATAATTATAATAATACTGATAATAATAATAAAACTGGTCAAATCAACGAGGGTTTTGCCCAAAAAATGACTTATACAAATGATCAGGAACTATCTCATAATATGCAGTACACTTCCTCAGGAGACTCTAGCCTACCAACCCAACAATCTCAAACAATATTTGTAAAAGAAAATGATTCTTTCAAGAATACTGAACTTATAGAAAGTCAGTTCAAGCATCAATCACCTTCAAACATTATCCCTGATCTTGCATCCCTAGAGTTTGAAAATGTGTCATTTAGTTCCTTATCCACTACAGGACACAACTCTGAAATTACATCATCTGCTTGTTCTTATCCAACAATTAAAAATGATATAAAATTGGATGGTCTTGATATTCAACAGATTAACATGAAAGAAGAAAGTGATGACATAACACTAAGAAATGATTCACTCTCACCTTCTGCTAGAAGTGACCAAACCCAGTCAGATATCCCATTAGATGGTGTAAGTGGTTCAATGTCATCTTTTCTTGGGCGGATGCTTCCCTGCTTTCCCAATCCTGAAACCTCAAAAGATGAATCCACTAAAGAATTACAACTTGAACATTGTCCCAGCCATCAACAACAGACAAATATGGAACTTGGCAACAACAAATCTCATCAAAGTGTAAAACATTCTTATAAACCAGATTCCAACCCTAACCCAGCCATATTAACAGGATATGAAGTAAAGCCCACAGCAGAACGCCCTCATCTTTGTACTGAATGTTACAAAACATTTACACGTTCAGCAGATTTACGCATCCATATGAGAACACATACCGGTGAACGCCCATTTTGTTGTGATATTTGCCCCAAAGCCTTTTCACAAACAAGTCACCTCATAAAACACAAGCGGATTCACACAGGTGAACGTCCGTACAAATGTAACAGCTGCAACCTTAGTTTTACTCAGTCAAATAATTTGAAAAAACATATCAAAGTGCACTTGAAAGAACAAAAATCAAAGCAAACTGAAAGCTGTACAAACCTTTCTGATTCTTTGATTCAAGTTGAAAATCTTGAAGAAGTAAATCATTCTAATTTGATTTCTATCAAGAAAGAAAATTCTCTAAATTCACTTTCAATCCTTCAAGACAGTGAATTCCTTGATGTAAATCTCTCAACCCAGGACCCTTTTCAAAGCTTAAAAGGTAACAACGAAAGTGAAAAATTAATCAAAGAAGAGATTATTGATAATGTTTGTTTGCCTCAGTGAATATTTTCTGCTCGAAATTATGCTAATATCTTTTGAGTCTGTGAAAGGCCAGAAGGCATCTGTAAAACAAGAAAATTTTCTGTTGGAAAATAAACTTCAGCAAAACAAAATCCACTGTTTTAACTTGAATTTTTTGCTTCATTACTTCTTTTTTTCTTCTTCTTCTTTACTATACTGAAAGCTTCAAATTGACTTACATGGTCTGGTATAGTTAACCTAATCAATGAAAACAGAGTAGAGTTATGAATCTAGTATTTCTTCACTCATGGATCTAGGAAATTATGATTCCTCTAAGGAACAGCTGAAAAGGGGGCCCAACAGAGATGTGAGAGAAAAGCAGTGAAGAGTCCTCAACAAAGTGAACTGTCATCATCATCATCATCATCATCTTTCAGCATCCATTTTCCATGTTGGCATGAGTTAATCAGTTTGACTGGAGATTGGCAAGTCAGGGAGCTACACCAGACTCCAGTCCATTTTGGCTTGGTTTCTACGGCTGGATGCCCTTCCTAACACCAACCACTCCAGAGAGTATACCAGGTGCCTTTAACATGTCACTGGCATGGGTGTTTTTAACGTGTTACCAGCACTATGGTTAGTGAAAAAAGAAATGTCCATGCAATTTCTGCCACACATCATTAAGCAAGAGTATAGACATTGAGACTTCTGGTTACAACTGTACAGGAAAGCATCCCTATGGTTGTAAGTTTTATCATCAGGTAATTTCAAATTCCAACCTTTTAGTAAAACATAGCTATAGGCATACATGTAACTGGCATTAAATACAGGGTTACCTTTCCACAGTCTAGTAACTTTTAAAAAGAATTGTAATAAATAGACACCTTGTCTAATCCCTCTCTAGCAGGTAAAGATACTGAAATGTGCATGTGTCATTGCAGGTTTTCATATAAAAGACCTTTTCAGTTATACATGTTTAGGTCAACAAATGATTGGAGTTTTCAGTTACACATATAGCAGTCTTCAGAGTGGGGCTGTTAAAATAAAGTTGATGGCCAGTGGGTAAAGTTTAATGCTTTAGCATTTAAACTGGCGATATCGGCCAAAATATTCTACCTGTTTTATGTTCAAACCAACTAGATCTGGTCTCTCACACCTACCCTACAATGTCAATTTTAAAATAAACAATCACGTCATCAAAATCTCACAGCTATGAGATGATGCATGATAAATACAAAGCAATTGAATAAATAAGCATTATATTTGATAGAATAATCTGAATGTTAAAAGGTTAAATGGACCTATATATTAAATTGAGCTAACATTACTCTTAGAGCTGGAAAAGAAAAGCCAAAACAAGTTGTAATTTGGATCAAATGGAAGCAATTATGTTTTTATTAGTGTACTTACAGAGAAGGTATCCAATATAATCTATTTGGGTATAAGAAAGAAGGAGGTGGCCAAAAAATGAGAATGGCTATTCTTCTGTGTTTATTTATCTATTCTATTATTTTAAAGATGACTGTTTCTGCACTTTGTTTAAATTTATATTTTCAATTAATATTCTTGTATATTCAATTAATATTCTTGTATAAATTAATATTCTTGTATAAATTAATATTCTTGTATATAGATGCAGGCAGCCATGTGGTTTCAGCTTGAATCCCAGTACACATCTTGGGAAAATGTCTTCTACTTTAGCCCCAAACTCAATGTGAATTTGATAAAGGGAAACTTCGCAGAAGCCCATTTGTGTTGTGTGTGTGTCTGTGTTTTAGAACTAGTTAGCAAAAACAAAATGACTGGATAAGTACTAGACTGAAAGAAAGAAAAATGTACTGAGTTGAGTTGATCACCTTAACAATAAGATGGTGTTCCAGCATGAGTTACTTATTTCAGTCAGATGAATGAAAGAATCTATACAAGGGTTGGACTGGAAATAATGCAAAAGTGGGCATAACCTTTTTTTACTATCTGGCATAGGCCATTGAAGTTGCAGAGTAACTCTTCCTCTAGAAAGGTACTACTAAACATAATCTCCATTACAAGCAATGCATTTGCACGATTGTTGAATCCAAATCTTGAATCTTTGAAAAGTTTCAGCTATTCACTGGTGTGCCCACTCCTTCACAACCATTTCCACTTCATCTTTGTCATCAAATCATTGTCTACAAAGACTGTCTGTCAGTGGACCAAACAGGTGGAAGTAAGAGAGAACCAAACCCAGGCTATATGGAGGATGGCTGACCACTGACCAACACAATTTCCTGATTGCTTGATTTCTTACAAAAGGTGAATGTGGATCATTTTCAAATTCTAGTCTCTTCCTTCTAAGGGTTTCAAATTCTAGTCTCTTCCTTCTAAGGGTTTCAAATTCTAGTCTCTTCTTTCTAAGGGTTTCTCTAAGCCTTTTTTAATTCCTCAGTGTACTGTTCACTGTACAACCACATTCGGGAAAATCAAGGAGAATGATGCTGTAACTTTCTTTGCTGATCACTGGCTCTTTAACTCCTTAGATTTTAGAAAAGAAGTGTAACATGGACTGAACCTTTGTTTTTAGATCATAAAGGCATAGCCATGTTCCATCCTCTGTGACCAGATGGGGAAAAAACATGTCTTCAACATCATCATCATCATCATTTAACATCTGTTTTCCATGCTGCTGGCATGGGTTGGACGGCTTGACAGGAATTGGTAAGGCCAGGAGCCACACCAGGTTCCATAGTCTGTTTTGGCCTGGTTTCTATGGCTGGAGGCCCTTCCTAATGCTAACCACCTTGTATTGGATATTTTTTTTATGACACCGGTATTAGTGAGGTCGCCAAGTAATTTGTAAGACAGAAAAAAGGCCCTTCAACTGAAGGAGGTTGTAGTAGAGAGGAAGGTTGCTTTATGCAAGGATTTGTGAGGCTAATGAATGATAGAGAGAGAAACAATGCCAGTGGTTGAAGGTAAAAATGTTACCATCCTCTGCGATATTCTGGCCAACACTGACAGAACAATCCAGGCTAATTGACCAGACATAATTATTAAAGACTGGGGAGAAAATACTGATAGATGTAAGTGTCCCCACTGATAAAAATATATCTGTAAAGGAATTTGATAAGCTTATTAAATATAAGGACCTAGAAATTGAAAAGCAAAAGATGTGACATCTTAAAGCAAAAACTGTTCCTATTATTGTAGGTGCCCTAGGTATGATAAAAAAGGGATGTCAGAATCATCGAGAAAACATCTCAGGAGAACTGTATTTCAAAGAAATCCAAATGAAACTGTTGACAAGTACCACCCACATCCTCAGAAAAACCCTATCAATTTAAATGTTTGTGTTGTATTATATGAATGTATTTCTGTACTTCCCTCCCCAAGCTTTCAGTTATATTTCAACATCTCTTAACCTTCAATTGCCCTAGGGTGCTGGGTGTGTCCAGGCAAGTGGTTGCTTCAAACATGCAGATTAAAAGAAAACATATGTGCCAGTGACACATTAAAAACATTTGTACCGGTAACACATTAAAAACACCCATACCGGTAACACATTAAAAACACCCATACCGGTAACACGTTAAAGTATACTCTCTGGAGTGGTTGGTGTTAAGAAGGGCAAAACAGACTGGCACAGCTCCCTGACTTACCAGATTCCAGTCAAACCGTCTAACCCATGCCAGCATGGAAAAAACAGATGCTAAATGATGATGATGATAATGCAAAATGTATCACTGTAGTTATAGGTGCTTTTGGTACTATCCCTAAAGATTTGAACAAATGGATAGGGGAAATAGGCATAAAACCAAGTTTAATGCAGCTCCAGAAAACAGGGTTATTAGGGACAGCTAGGATACTTAGGAAGGTTCTTGGCATCTAAGGTTAATCGTTGTAGCCCGATGTTAGGAATTCTTCTCTTCCAACAGTTTAATCTGTTATGCGTATATGACATAATAATAGTTTCAGATTTAGGCACAAGCCCAGCCATTTTGGGGAGGGGGTTTAGTCAATTACATCGACCCCAGTGTTAAACTGGTACTTATTTTATCGACCTCGAAAGGGTGAAAGGCAAAGTCGGCCCTGGTGGAATTTGAACTCATATCATAGAGATGGACTAAATGCCGCTAAGCATTTTGCCCAGTGTGCTAATGATTCTGCCAGCTCGCCATCTTTGTATATAATAATAAGAATAACAACAACAATAATCATATACCCTCTTTATTCCATTATCTACCCAACGATCTCAGGGACTCATGCTTGAATTCAAAATTGTGTACATATAACACATATATGTAATATATGATTTGTAAAAAATTAATTTCATGAACTTAAAAGCATTTAAACAATACTTTGCAAATTCCATAAAATGATCAGTATACACATACGCCCACAAAAAGGGCAGGCACGTGACGCCTGTTATATACATTTATATAAGGGTATGTGTGGATGTATTCGTAAAGTGCAATTAAACTCTGTATTCGTGTAGTGCAATTAAACTATATTTGGCGCAAGGGTAACAACAATTATATGAGTTACCTCCCCTTATTTGTCATACAAATTGCGTTTGAAGTCACGTAAAGTCTTGTGTAATCTCATAAAGGAGACGGTTTACCAACATTTTAAGTGGGTCGTTTGATAATTGTGATGTATTCATGAAATCAATGGTAGCATGGTAAATCCACAAATAAAGAAAATATTTATCCACCAAATACATACATACATGCATGCATCTTTTACTTGTTTCAGTCATTAGACTACGGCCATGCTGGGACACTACATTGAAGAATTTTTAGTCGAATGTATGATCCCAGTGCTTATTCTTTAAAGTTTGGTACTTATTCTATCGGTCCCTTTTGCCGAAGTACTAAGTTATGGGTATGTAAATACTCCTTATCTTTGACGGGGTTAGAAGAATTGGACTTGAGGTCAAAGTAGAGAGCCCTCCACTACATTCGTGTAATAAAGTCATTTGTTTTCTGTAATAAGAGCTCCATATAAAGATCGGACAAAACTGGGAATCTCTACTCCCTCCCAGTGGATACATATACCAATTTTATAACAAAGGAACTAAATGGAAACTACAAGGACATTAATAACCTCTATTGTAAGCTCATCGCGGATCTTGGACTACTGAATAGAACTGAACCATACCCCCCTTGAAAGACCATAAACCCAACTTTTCCCCAAAACCCTCTTTGAGATTGGTCTGCCCCACTAAATCGAACTTGGGTCGAATTAGCAAATGCATAATCGACCGAGTCCTACCTCTTGTTAGAAGCAAGATTAGATTTCCACTTTGGAATTGTACTGGTGGCGTTATCACCTGGTTCCACTCCCTTCCTGATAAACCACGCACCCATTTCCTTTAGTTTGACATTTCAAATTATTATGCTTCCATATCACCTATCCTGTTAAATAAGGCCCTAATCTTCACTATGGACTTGTTTGATATAACCATGGGTTCATCCGACTCCGCCCAGGTTACTGACTTAGTCGGCCTATTCATTCTTTCCCAGATAAATCGACATTTCCCAATCTCTCCGGAGGTCTATATACGGATGACGCACTCCTCACAGCCACTGGTTTATCTAGACCTTCTGTTGAAAGCACCGGAAAGACCCTCCATAGATTAAAGAAAAATTATAACCTAACCATCTCTTTCGAAAATAACACTATAGTTACCAATATCCTAGACGCCACTCTCGACTTATACAAAAACTTATATTACCCTTTCCATAAGCCTAATCAAACACTACAATATATCAACGTCCTATCCAATTACCCTTAATAGCATAGTCACTGGTATCGTTATAAGAATCTCCAACTTATCAGCTAATAAAAACATCCTCAACAATCACGCCCCGTATTACAACCAGGCTCTTCAGATCAGTGGTTTCCGCGAAAAGATCTCTTATATCCCCAACACTAAACTTAAAGATAAGATCACACTTCTATTTCCCAGTTCTAATCCTCAACCCACTAGACATTATTCCTCTCATCCACGCTCCATCAATCTTTAAAGATAAAACCTACACAACACACTCGTCAACCCCATCGGCCGCCTCGGGACTATAATAACTGTAAGCCTCCCTATGAGCCCACCCCCTCACACACACACATACACTTTAAGCCTTCCAAAGCCAGGAAGCGCGAGATCCTATGGTTCGCGCCACCTTTCTCTCTCCAAGTAAAATCTCTACCTAAACTTTTATTTAAAATTCTAAACTCTAATTTCCCACCACAACATAAATATCACCCTATTTTCAATAAATCATATATTAAAATCTCCTATTCCACCACGCCTAATTTGCCTCCTCTAAGAGACACAAACTTCACCACCTGTACCTGGACCCTACAATCCATCGCACTAAACCCAACTCCAACCCACCTAGTTACAATAGTACAACCCTTAGATACTCCACTTGACTCAATAGTACCAACCTTAATGCGACTCCCCATAATGCCACCCATATTACCACATATATCTGCGGTCATACATCCTCCCAATCCAACATTGGTATTGATAATACCTCCCGCTCTTCTTTTCTGATAACGGACCACACGAACCTGACCTTCCCAACGATCAATCCCAACCCCAGCGCAGGCAGGAAAACCTGCAACTGCCGGGTGTCCCAACTCACGCTCTTGAAGGTTTCTGTCTACGCAAAAATGTAGTCAACAAATACCGAGTAGTAACACCGTGCTCCCACCAATCAAGGGTCTACATTGGTGGCATTGTTGGTTTTAAGCGCCGCTATCGGCACATATGAACTCTTTCTTTAGTCCAACTTCTAAATTATCTACCTCTTTAGCAACTTATATACACAACCTCAAATCCCGAAACATTCCCTATACCCTATCCTGGTCCATCGTCAGTGAGGTTCCCCCTTACAACACTAACCTCGGCGTTTGTAAACAGTGTATAAGGGAATCGCTCACCATCCTTCGCAACCACAACTCCTCATTACTTAATTGATTATCTGATGTAATCCTTTCATGTTAACACAGGTACTATTCGTCGTTTGCCCATTTTGTTAAATCTATGTAATTCCCTAATTACCATTAACCGTAACTTACGACTTGGTCGCACTAATAGCATAAACCTTTCTACTAAATATTCTTTCTTAACATTATCTTTGTAAATTCCTCCTACCCAGCACATTCCCCCCTTACTACCACCCCAACTTCATTCTTTGAATTCCTTCCTCCATCTACTCCGTGTCTCTTCAACCAAAACTATCATTACTTAGCACCAATTACTATTATATCCCTACCTCAAAACTACTTGGCACCAATTACTATTATCATTGCTATCTACGTAGCCTTCATTCATGAAACTCATCCTTCGCCATCCTACAAGAATAATTAACTGGACCCTCTCTCTCCCTAAATATTCGCTCCTCCCTTTTCTTAACTTCCATTAATTCTATGGCATCACCATCCCAAATGTTAACATCTATTCATAAACTTAACATTAACCATATTTCAAACATCATATCCACTTCTACAACTAATTCTCTCAATACCCTGTTCATTCACCCCTTCATCAATTTCACCTGACTCTCTTACCTCCTCTTCCTTTCCTTGCTTCAGCACTCCCATCGAGCCACCTACTTCTTTTCCTACTACTACACCCATCCTATCTATATATTTCCCTGCATCATGATCTGATACGTTTGATTTTAATCTCTCCACCCTGAAGAAGGAGGCTGGATACTTCTAATGCTCATTTGCTTCCATTACGTGTTGCAAATTTTTGTTGAACTACATCTTCCAACATTATGAAGGAACTCCGAGGCCCCAGAAACAGCTGTCGCACTTGTAACACCTCCCCTCTAAGTCTTTGAGTCTATGTAATCTGAGTAAGTTTGCTCTATCAATATATAATAAATATATATTTATACTTGAATCTTAATCATCCGAAAATTTACAGTCTTTGCCTTATCTTTTTACATATATAC
>JAOPUL010002961.1:29952778-29970978 GCA_027564515.1 Octopus rubescens
CGGCCGGCCAGCTCCAGTCAAACCGTCCAACCCATGCTTGCATGGAAAAACGGACGTTAAATGATGATGATGATGATATTACTTACATAAGGGTACACAGAAGAATTACCTGGTCAAAAATTGCAGATTTACTATAGTAAACTTCAACAATCTAACAATAAACTTCACTCCTTTTTTTTACTTTTTTATCTCCAATTTAGTTCCTAACTCTCTTGATTCCTCTTATTTTATTTATTTATCTTTAAAGTTCTTTCTATCTTTATCTTATGTGGTCTGTGGGGGAAACAAATCCTGACCTAGCTAGGGTTTCTCCAACTACTAAGTTTATTTTCATGCTATTCCTTTAAATCCTTAAAGGTCACTCTAAGTTTAAATAATAACAAACTATATCACCAAATCGTATTTCACAACAATCTCAGCTGAAGAGGGATGTAGGGGGCATGCCTGTATGCAAGGACAACCACGATTTTACATAGCTTGATGTGTCTTCTCAAGCACAGCAAACTGCCAGAAGTCTCAGAGTTTTTGAGGGTTAAGTGCCTTGGCAATGAACTGTGCAATGCAAGTGACACGATGCATTCCACCTATTCTCATACCTTTGGAACTCAGACATCCACTGATCTAAAATATCATCTATTACCAAGTATTAACTACAAAAATTTCTTGATATAATTCCATTGTTCTGGTTGAAAGTTGAAAGTTAACATACCAAAGTTTTGCATTTTGGAACAGAAGTCACTGATTTTATTGCGTTCTTTAACTGCTGTTTCTCCCGGCGGCGTTGACAACTAACACTCAGCTTTTTCTGCAAAAAATAAATGACAACATAAGAATAATTAGTAATGTTTTAGATTGACTTATGTGAAAGTTGTTATATAATTTGAACAAAGTGTTGATCATGTATTATGAGATTAAGTAGTCATTGATCATCAAAATTAGAATGGTTTAGCCAGCTTCTTTTATGATGGCTCAACATGACATGTTTCAAACAATTGTCTTAACTATAATCCAGCTTTTCATCATGCCTCCTTGTTAAGAGGCTAAAGTTTTGTTGTTATTGTTGCTGTTGTTGTTTGTTTTGTTTTATTTTGTTTTTTTTAATTACTTTTTGTGGTTTAGTCAGAAGAGAAAAGTGAACACCCTTGATTTTTGTAGGCTCTCTGGGACTGGTAGAATAAAAGAAAGAAGATACCATAACTCATTTGTTGTTGCAGTAGATATCATATTATCTATTTTCAAGCTAAGGACTTAGCTCAAATGCTTGCAACAGTGAGTTTCACTAAAGGTATCCAAGAATTAGTTGGGGTTTTACACTGGATAATACACTGCTTAGAATTTACATCCAAATGAACAGAGAGAAGATGGCAACAATAATTGATTTAAGGTTGTATTTCAATCTAGGTTCTGCTTGTCATATTGAAAACTCATAGAAATAAAAGTACTTTAAGATATGTGGGGGGGGTGCTGAGGGGGTTGTTGTGGAAATGGTGGTCATGATGGTGGTAATAGAACAATGCTTTGTTGTTTGTAACAGTGCTATATGTTTATTAGAACTGTGTTGGGTAGAACAAACTTGATGCACATAGTAAAGCAGCAATACAACTTAAACCCTAACACAAATAGCCTAAAGTACTTTCATGCAACTAAAGATATTTACCACTAACATTCAAGTAATGTATCGAACCAATGAAGAAACTTCTACATGGTCACTCATCTTGCAAGAATTATCAGTCAAATTTCCCACAAATCACACCCTACCATCATCTTAAAAGAAAAGAATGCACTAAATAAAAAAGTAACAAGATGCCTTTGACTGACCAGGAGATAAACAACACTGGAGTATATAATTCCTAAGATTTTTCTATTATTGTAAGTTTATGTTACTGAAAGTGATGTTTAACAATATTTAATATTCTTTGGTGTTGTTGGTAAAAATGGAGATTATAGATTTGGGAGGTGTTACTTATAGTCTGTCTGTTCAAGGCCAGATTTCAATGTGATCTATATTGTATTGGAGTATTTGTACTGCTTAGTATGGAGAATAATAGGAGATAACAGAGATGTTTTCTGCATATGAGTATATGTGCGTTTTATAAGTTGGAAAGAATGGATGACATGCTGGCTCCTTAAAGTACAAAGTTTGGAGATATTGCAGATTACAAAAATATTGTTAATGTACACTATATAGGCTTTATGTCCAGACAGATAGATCGCTAGCCATAGTTTTATGACATGTCAAAGTTTCAAATATTTTGCTTATAAATGGAAAGTAAGGAATGTCGTCAAAAGCTTTTTCTTATGTTGATTTTGTAGGGCCCTGCATTTTCTTTTAGTATTATCATTTCCTTTTGTTTTTCTGATGTTTAATGAAAGGGAAGAATCAAGGCGAAAATGTATTTCATGTGCTTTATGCTTGTTGTCTTACCTGTGTGGTTTTGGTGGGGAAAGTGTTTGATAAAGGAGTTTGCTTACTGTTAGGGTGCAGGTATGTTACTTGAAATTGTTATTGGGATATACAATATGATGTAATGTGGCCATTGTTCAAATTACTTCTATTGCTAACTTTTTTATGTTTTACTACTAGTTTTCTGCTTTACTTTTTTTCTTTATTTAAATGCTTGATGCTGAGGTTTTCCTTTTCTGTTTTACATAGTATTTGATGTGATTGTGATGGTGGTGCTATTGAATTATGCAAACTGTATTTCTGTCTCATGGTGGAAGTGGTTCCAGTAAGCATTTCAGAAATTTGTAGAAGAGAAATTGATGTCCGGAGGGGGATGTTATTTAGTTAACTTGGTGCTGTATGTGGGTTTGTTGGTACAGATTGCTTAGAAAACAAAAGGGGTTTAGTTGTAACATTATGATCTCCTATTGTGTTATCTGTATTTTGGAGTTTCTGGATGTCTTTTGTGTATTGAAGTCTCCATATAAAGATTATATATGGGAATATGCTTTGGTGTTACAGCTAGGGTATGTAGCTTGGTGGGAAGGTTGATGAGTGTGCTCAAGGTACATATTAGTTATTGTATGAATGTGCTTCATTTACTGTTTTAAGGCTTACAATTCTAGTGCATTGTCAAGTCTTATTACTGTCCAAGTGTTGTTAGAGATACCTATGCATTGGATGCATGATTTATCTTTGTTATGAAACCTCACCTGTAGTTTGACCTGCCCTACCAATGACAGCCTCTACACGATCACTCAACTTATTACCATCATCTACTGCCTACAATCTTAAAGAACACAGTAAACAATACAATACAGTCTCGAATACATTGTGCCAGAAAAAAGAGAGAATAATTGCAGTGAGTTTCTGTAGTACCATGAGTTTCTGTAGTAGAAAGGACAAAAATTCTCTTACCTTAAACTCTGGGAACAACTTCAAAGAAAGTCAATTGCTGACTTGAACTTGCTATGCAATTCAGAGAGCTTCACTATCCCAACCACCAGCCAGAAGCTGGAATATGCAGAGATTCCAGCTGCATGTTCATTCTATCTGTTCCCCACTCTCACTTTATTTCTCAACATCAGAAACTCTCCCTGAACCATTCTGGCGCCTATCACTTGCTATCAAACTCAATCTGGAAATCATCATCTTCGATTCTGTCAATGGCATTCCTTTCTTTAGAGTTCAATCCATCAATCCCACAGCCATCTTCTTCCACTGCATGCTCAGGTGAACTCAGTAATTGAAAGTTAAGCATTTTGGTCATGGACACAATGCAAAACTTCCAGCATATTGACTGAACTATCCAATACCTCACTGATTCAGCTAACTGCTCTCTCTATGAAATATGTATCCTAATAATTATCTCCAAGTAAGGTAACCAAAATGAATAAATAATATATTTTGCCACTCATCTGATTGGCATAAAATAACTCAGACAAGCTTCAACCTCTTATCTACAAGTGAACTGTCTCCTCTCTTTGCCTTTTCTATCACTACTGAAATGGCTTTTGTGCTTCAGAGTTGGCTGGTTTTGTACCTACATCAGACAATCCCAACACACTCATCTTTCCGCTTCATCAACCTTGTTATTTCTAACTCCCATCCTAAGCCCTGCACTAACCACTAAGCCCAGCCCTTCCTCCTCAGAATACCATTTCTCTGGAATCTTCCTCTTGCTTAAATCTTTTCTGTAGGTATCAACTTGCAACAAGGATATTATTGGCATCAATCTCACTGGTATTGGAGAACCTGTTAAGACCATCAACACTGCTACTTCCTCTAAATCCAGCAAGTAAAAAGTGCAATGTAATCAATGTTGTTGATTATATTCCTGTACACATAATAAAAATATACAAAACACTCCCTTACTTTCATATGTGGTGGAAAATCAAAGATCGATGGAACAGCACCATCTCTAAGACGTGTTGTTTGTCCAGTACGGTCAAAACATTCTTCTGTGAAATGCTTGCTACATAGATAGGTTTTATGCTCTGGTACCCAAATTTTACCATTCACTTGGTACTTGAGGGAATATGCCCACTCTTTTCTTCGTTTCAAATCCTTAGGAAAACTACAAACAGAGAAAGTAGTTGTAAAATGTTAGAAAAACTTCTGAAAAAAAAGGAAGGAAAATGAACAATAGACTCTTATATGATTCAAAGACAATAAAAATAATAAGGGAGATAACTTGTACTAGGAGGGAATAGGAGCAAACTACAGTAAATTCAAGTGAAACTAGAGAGTAAAGTTCAAATAAAAAGCAACTAAGTAGTGAGAGAGATAAAAGGATTAAATATAAAACTTGAAGCAACTGAAAATAGCTGAAAGATAAAAATCTAATCACCAATACTTGAAAAACAGGAACTAATCTGGTTGTCTCTAAAAATACATTCATGTGTAGAAACAAACATCTACAGAAAGTTTAATTAGTCACCAATTTAGACTCTGAGAGGATATAATAATAAATCATAAAACTGTAACAAATAATTTATTCATTGAGAGATATTAATTGAGAAATAGCCATCTCTGAAAATATGTAGTTTAAACAAAAAATTTAATTGTAGGATAACACCAGTAGTATTATCATCGATTCTAGTTAATTATTTGTATAACTCAAAATTGTTAAGACTACATTCGTCAGTTTACAAACCAATAATTATATGAGAAAGAAATTAAATTGATGAGGTGCATTATAGTAGCTATGTGAAAAGAGTGCAGAAAAAATATGAAAAGTAACTGATGGTTTTGTAGGTGAGTTATAGTTGTACCATTTTATAAATAGATTTCCAAACAAAATATTGGTTTCAAATTTTGGCACAAGGAACAACAAGTTCAGAGGGAGGAGCTAAGTCAATTACATTGACCCCAGTGTTCAACTGGTGCTTGTTTTATTGACCCCAAAAGGATGAAAAGCAAAATCGTCCTCGGCAGAATTTGAACTCAGAACGTAAAGACGAACAAAATGATGCTAAGCATTTTGCTAGCTCACTGCCTTTTTTTCCAAACAAAATATTAAAGAACTTGACGCTATATAAAGAGAAAAATTAAACAGAACAAAGAGAAAATACTATAATCTAGTGACAACACAAACACATCTAAGTTCACAAATTGGAACAGTCATATAAGAAGTAAAATTTAAAATTAATTGTAGGACACAATGAAAGCATGTAGGAAGTAGAACAATATGGTCAATTTCCAACAAGTTTCAATGAGTTTTTTATTGCAACAAATAACAACTGATGACTGAAAAATTTGAATCTAATATCAATTTGACCCAACACTACACTAGCTTGAATCTACTACTGCATTGTGACATTTCTTTGATTTATCACTATTTATGACAACCTCATGACCATACACCTTTGAACAACTAGTAGAATCCACTATCACTGTATGAACAAACCACCTTTAACTACTACTTGAGAAAGTTCTATGTGGCTACTCAATCTACTAGACATAGCAACAAAATCTTAATCAAATCACACTTAACATCTTTAAAAAATGGCACATTGACTAATATTGTCCTAGATATACTCTGTCTGAAAAAAATTAGAAACACTCAGCAGTAACAAATTTGATCATGGGTTTGCTTGATCAAAGCAAACCTAGAGGTAAGTAACAAATTATACTGCAGATAGACTCTAGTAGTATATCTTATAATCATGCCACCTTGAATTACTACTTCCATCACAAGCCAATCAGGAAGTCTCCATGACATGCTGGAAACAGTAACCAAATCTCCCTCAAATTATACCCTACTGCCATAACTAGAATATATTGGACAATGTAGTACCTAATAAAGGGCAGGATAGTCATGGTTGGAAAGCCTTTAATTATAGGTCTGCTTGGTCGGAGTCAACATAGGGTTAAACCACAACTATCATCAAATTATCATACAATTTTAATCTTATCAAAATAATCTTCAAACAGTTTCTAAGATGACTTATCCTAAATATATTTGAATATTAAAACACATACAGAATTCAGCATCACCATACTGTTGTACACACAATAAAGAGACGATTTTTAACAAAACTTGCAGGCTTTGTTACATGATTCAGATATTTAATTGTTTTTCTTCAACTAAAATACTTAGTTATTACTATTTCTTGATGAAGTTGAACTAGAAAAAGCTACAGGCTCAACCTCTTCTGTCTTTTCAGACAAACTAATAACACAGAATTAGGCAGAATCAACTCATTGACTTCATGATGTGTTACATAATTTTTTCTTAAATCTAAAACATGAGATGATTAACTTGGATATCTACAGATTTATACAATTTCCATACAGGTCATGTATATCCTTGTCTTTACTTAGGCTAAATGAGATTTAACAAAAATCAAAATAGCAATCTTTCAATTCTAACCACAAAATTATTTGAACAAGACTAAATATATATTTTTATACTGAATAAGTAAAATTAATTTACGTTATTGAGTTGTATAATTTCAAATAGTAAAAGAAAAAAGTTCTCCCAGTTTATTCATCTGAAAAACAGCTCACCCTCACTTAATAATTGAATACTTATCAAGATTATAACTTTTCAAATTATTAATCTCATCTTTAGAGATGGAAACATTTTAAATAATTAATTCTATGCTACAATCAGTCATGTAGATCACCAATCATCACCAGGTGTCTTATTACTGAATGTGTACTTCGTACAAATTGATCTCAACTAGAATCCTCTAATTCATAATTAATGGTAAAAACTTTCTTAACCACTAGTTCACAGATGTTTGTACACTAGTTTAGAAATAAAGGTTACTTACATTAGTTTAGAAATAAAGGTTACTTACATTAGTTTAGAAATAAAGGTTACTTACATTAGTTTAGAAATAAAGATTACTAGTTCAAATTCAGTTTGATATTATTTCCTAATCCAGAAATAAGAAACTTGATCATGAGTGGAGATCATTATCAGGTATCTTATTTTTGGAAGTGTAGGAGATAAATATTAAAAATAATTTTTTATATAGTCCAAAAAATTAATCTTAACAATTCATCTCATACATTTAGACATTGAGTGGTTAATGTTAATAAAAACTGCCCATGTATAAAAATACTGCTGAAACAATTCCTGCAGAAGTTAAGAATTGGGAAATCAGGCAACCATAGATTGTTTTTTAATTAGCATAAATTGTATGAAAACAAAAGTAAACATTGTAAACTTTAAGCAGACTGACCAGTGGAACGTGATACCTTGCTCACGTGCTTTTCTGTCACTTCGATGTGTACATTTATATGCTGCACAGGATGTTGGCATAACTTTACCTTACTCTCCCAGCTGCTACAGCTAGACTCATCTGCAAATAACAATAATAATAATGGTTTCAGATTTAGGCACAAGACCAGCCATTTCAGGGGAGGGAATTAGTCGATTACATCAACCCCAGTGTTAAACTGGTACTTATTTTATTGACTCCGGAAGGATGAAAGGCAAAGTCGACCTCGGTGGAATTTGAACTCAAAACGTAGAGACAGACTAAATGCCACTAAGCATTTTCCCTGGCATGCTAACAATTCTACCAGCTCACAGCCAATAATAATAATAATAATTTATTCTTTTTTTGGCCACAAGGGCTAACATTCACATACATAAAATGACAGGCAACACACATACAAGACAAAACAATACGATACAATAGGTTTTGGGGTTCATGTAAACAGATGATAACAATAAAAATTAAACAAAATATATTCCCAATAGGGGGAGGCGCTTTGAGGTCCTCGTGGAAAAAACCACAAAAAGCGACCATTGGTTTTGCACCTATAAGGTGCTTAACTGTATAGGCAACTTGCCAAACTCATGTGGCCGGAGACACATAACCTCTCAACAACTGTAGAGAGGAAAACGTCATGGTGAGTTAATTTTGTAAACAAAATAATTCCAGAGCAAAACTCTACTGGCGAAGCCTTGGGCGAGGCGGAGTTATCCCCCTTAGACCAGTACCAGTTATGTCAACGATGAACCTGCCAAAGATGTCCGAGGCTGGTAGCATTTCCTTAGTTGGCAAATGGTGAATTCCATGTTTCCAAATTTCTTCTCATGAGGGCACTAACTAAACACTTCTATTTTGAAGCTTAAAAAGGACCCCAGGTCGAGTGAGTGTTTCAGGATTCTTGCTCTTTCGGCCAAGCAAAGCTTACATCGATTGTTCCCATTGATGTATGGGCCCCAGTTGTTCCATTTAATTATGTATGGCATACCCCCCTCTTTTAAACGCCATATGTAACTGGCCAGAGATGTGATGTTGTGCCTTTCTGGTATCCTAAAGGAGGACCTGTGGTTGCTCAGACGATGCTTGAATGGGCCGCCTGTAGACCTGACATATTTCCATGTCTGTGCCCTTGTGCTACTGGTGTTACAGCTGCTGTTGTTGCTGTCATTGTCATTGCTAGGCCTGTTGCTGCTGCTGCCATGGGTGCAGTGGCTGGTATCACTGTCGTTGTTGTTGCCACTGCTGGACGTGATCCTGGTGCCATAGTTGCCACCAACAAGGTCACTGTTGGATGTATTGATGGTACTGTTGTTGCTGACGGTGTTGCTGTCGTAGGTGCTGCTGCAACTGCTGCCACCGCTGTTGCGATTGTTATCTGTGTTATCAGCAGGTGTGTTGTTGGTGCCATTGCTGCCACTGCAATCGCCAGTATGCTGCCACTGCAGTTGCCAGTGCCAGTCACCACCTCAGCCTCATGCACTACACCTTCAGAGTTGCATCCCCCCCCCAGCACCACCTCTACTGGGCATTCATTGTTAACCCTGCACGAGCATCTTGCATCTGCTCATGGTTTAGGGATGCTCACTAATATTTTTTTAACACTGGGCACACTTAAGTCATGTCTATTAAACAAATGCCTGTATCTGTGTGAATGTGTTTGTCCACTAATCTAAGGAATATCCTTCCCATGCAAGTCTTGATGTTGAGTGAGAAGAGTGGGGGAAAAAAAAATGATTTTACAGTGGTGCTTCCTTTTGCAAGTGTTAGGGCCTGGCATATAGGAGATGCAGTCGTTAAACCCACTGGACACCAAAGTCTCGTTGTAGCAGGGGAGTGCGGCATCAAAAATTCCTTGACTGGAGGACAGGTTAGAAATTCTCTTACTAACACCTTTCCCTAGGTTCATGAACATGATAGGTAGGTGGCATGAGGTTGTGTTAATGTACGATGGCCTTTTGTTGGACCTGGATACCTTTCGTTTCCAATGTAACATCTAAAAAGTTGACAATGGTAAGGTTAGTCTTAATTGTAATCTTGCATCCAAAGGAGCTAAGGGTGTGAATTAGGTCCTTCCTAAGCTTATCTAGGGTATGCCCATTAGAACCTCTAGAGATGGCTAAAGCGTCATCTCTATAAACCATAGAGGACTGACAAGAACCTCTTCATTAAGGTGTCCAGTATATGCAATCCTATGAGGTCGCAGACATCTGCGCAGTCAAAGAAAGGCTCCCATCAAAGGAGCCAACTGGGTCAGTTTGTTTGACCCAGGTTGAACCTTTGTTGAACAGCAGCGTTTTCCTAGCGTGCATAATTACGTCTGTGTCTCTATCTCTAAATCAGTAAAATTCCTAACAAACATAAGTGTCTTAACTAGCAACCCTTTCAATATAGATGAGTAAAAATTCACTATATCAAATTGGGTGAACCTTGCCTTACCTCTACCCTGGTTAGCTTTAAGCCATGAAATAACTTCATTGGTACTATGTCATAAGGAGAGATTGGATGCCCTCCTTGTCGTCGTTGATCTTTCTTAGTATATGTTTGCTAGCCAGCCCGATTTCTGATTTAGCCAGGTTAGTCAGGTGGCATTTGGGGTTAGAAGCAAAGTTTGGTTTGTGTGTTTGTATATATATTTTTTATTTTTTTACTCGTTAGTCATCAGACTGCGGCCATGCTGGGGCACCGCCTTGAAATTTTAGTTGAATGAATCGACCCCAGTACTTATTGTTTCAAACCTGGTACTTATTCTATCAAACTCTTTTGCTGAACTGCTAAGTTACAGGGACATAAACTAACCAACACCGGATGTCAAGATTCTTTGATACTTTTTATCATTTTACATAATGTGTGTGCATGTATTCACACACACACATATATATATGTGTGTGTGTGACTATTTGGAAAGGCATTCTCTCCCATGCATTGAACCATTCAATAACTTCTTGTAGAAGCTTTTCAACATTCTCTTGTAGAAACAGTCTTACTGATCGTAGCAGGTCATGTTGTCGAAACTTCAGAGAAGGAGAAAGATAACTGGTCTGTCTAATGTGATATAAGGGAGGTTACCCAGTCTAGGCCTTTAGTCTTTAGCCAATAAGGCTACTCTGCATCACTTCTATGATCTTCTGTCTATGAATGTCTTTTGTTTTGTCTGGGATGTTCAGGCACCTACAAATTCTCTTGAAAGAAATATTCACTCATGGCAGCAACCAGATAATAGTTTAGAAATCCTGTTGAAGAATATTGCTGGTTACTTCAATATCTAGAACCTCTCAGTAAGGCAAAGTATGCAAATTCACAATCCACGACAATATTGAGCAGCTCAATCAACAGTATTCCATGTCCTCCTTGCAGGACATTTACATCTTTGGTTTAAAGCTTATCATTTAAATTATGACTGGGAAACAGAATTTTCCAAGTTACTTGATCTAAAAGAGTAAAAGTACTGCTGATAGTAATTATTTCTGAATTTGCAGTAAACCCCCAATAATTTAAGGCAGCAAGCTGGCAGAATTGTTAGCATGCCAGGAAAACTGCTTAGTTGTATTTCGTCCAACTTTACATTCTGTCTTCAAATTTGCCGAGATCAACTTTGCCTTTAAGGTAGTGAACTGGTAGAATCAGCACTCCGGGCAAAATGCTTAGTTGTATTTCGTCCATCTTTACATTCTGAGTTCAAATTCCACCAAGGTTAACTTTACCCTGATAATTCCTTTTGATGCTTTCCTAGAGTATTATGAATGCTCAATATGAACTCCTTTGAAAAGAAAAAAATCCTCAGAGTATTTGAATTTGAACAACTGTAAGTTTGGTTGTTAGAGCAGGGGCTGATAGTCGTAAGTGGTTTTGATTGTTACATATGATCTGGGAAGAGATGTTCTCCAGACAAGAATAGGTAACCTTAATTAATGTTGAATTGAAAAGCTTATTACATTTATGTGTTGGTGAGTGAGAAGTGTTGTCTTACAAGAGCTAGGAAATTCCCAGTTATGCTTCTAACATTCAAGTTACAGTGTGGACTGAACCAGATTATCTTCCTCTTCCAAGTTTTCCTTTGGTATAGAGTCAGCATGTACTCTCCATATAAACTATCTTCTCATATAAACCATTTTTTAAGTGGTTGGCTTGATCATAATCAAGTTTCAAAAGTAACATATGTTACTTTCATAATTTAATCCATCAGTTTGATCTCTTTGCAGTCGTTCCTCTCTTGAACATTTTTTTCTCTTATGCCAGTCAACAAGACTGCTATGCCAGTCATTGGTAAGGACATCTTGTATAATGTGATTGACTACATGAGTGACTCACATATGTCCTCACAAGATATTTTTAGCACTCCAGCAACCATCCCTGATACTCCAGCTGCTTTCTTTGTCTTCTTGTCCTTAATGGCCCTTTTGATGCTAACAGTGCATTCAGCTGTTAGGGAATCGTCTCTCTCTCTCTCCCATACATTCTAATAATTCAATAACCTCTATTATATTAATAATTCCATGCCTTTTCTTCTTAGCTTCAGTAAGGATCAATGAGTCACTATTATTTTGTACACTTCACCAATGATGTCCTGATTCACACTTCCGCATTGAAGTCTCTAATTTTCACAGTGCAAAAAATTTGCAAACCTCTTACTTTCAACTTCTCTCCTTGTTAAGTTTACTTGATGTTGACCTTCTCTTTTCGCTACCTGATTTTGTTCCTTGCTCCCCACTTGTCTTCCATTTTCCATGTCTGTCTTTCTTTTAATTTGTATAGTTCTTTCTACTGCTCCATCCCATCACCCTGTCACGTCCCTCCTGGCTGGAGCCCTACTCCATCTACAGATCTGGTATGTGGCTTACAGCAAGTTGGCTTATGAAAACTCTCAGTTGTCCCCTTTGTTTTATTTCCTCTTTTTCTTCTCATCATGTCATCTCATATTTATTTGAACCTATGACCAAAAGATCTTTCAGCTTCCACACCTTCTTCCTCCAGATTATCTTGTGTTTCTGAGTCCATCTAGTTTTTGTCCTGATGTCTCTAATTATGAGTCTAAGTTGCATAGGATATTCTTAACTAGAGAAAGACTTAGTATTCACAACCAGCTGTCCTATTTCCTAATGATTATTAAGTTAGTTTCCTGAAGTTAGCAAATGTTGCAAATAGTAAAATCATTTGCATCACAGAACTCTGCAAGCCTTGATCTTCCTTCATTTGATGTTTTATATATTAAGCCTCTATATACATAAAAATAACCACTAGTGTTTTACCCAACATGTCCATGAAAGTCACTGGCCATGATAACAAGGTCACAGTGATCTGCTATCAAGTTAGCTACCAAGAGGACTTCATAGAAATGGTCCTTTTGCTCATAAATGATTTTCCGGTTGTCAGAGCTATGGAAGACATCATTGAAAACATAAATATCTCCTTGTTGGTCTGTAGTGCCCCAACATGTTTTCCTACTTAGCATGTATGTAACCCTAAATAATGCAAAAGTAGCTCACATGTAGTTGCACTGCAGGGGAATATCACTTTAAAGAACCAAGAAAAAATTTACTCCTACCGATTATGTGACTTTTGCTCACTTTTGTCACTCATGCAAGACAACCATCTATGGAGCAAAAGAGACATCCATGCATCACAGATTCTGCCAGCTCTCATACCTCCAAAACTGTAGTCAATCCTTTTGGTTCCTTGTCAATAGAAGGATCTCTAACCAAGAATCTTCCTTTCCACCAATTTCAACCATGATAGCTTCATAAACAGTTCACCTGCAATGAAAACTTCTACATTTGCTGTCTGATTTGGATCCTACTCCATACTGCACACACATGGCAAGACTCTACAAAATCTTTCCTCATTCCACTAGTTTTACCATCCATGTATACAATTCATGCCAAGTGTAAAAACATCTCCAAACATTCCAAACCAACTGGTCACTGGTTCTGACATTATTCCTTCCATCACTCCTAAATTGTTAGCTGCTATCCTCATCAAAATTTTCAATTGTTCACATCCTCTCTACAAGAATGGATTGTGCTCTTTAGAAACCTGTTACATTGTTTTCCATCCCCAGAAAATTAACCTCTCTGACCATGTCAACTATCAACCCTAGCACTCTCATTTTAAACAATTCATATCAGTGATGGATAAACTTGTTAATAACCACTTTCTTCATCACTTTGATTTCCTCTCTTTCCTCAGTTACTACTAATGTGGCTTCTAGAGACACAGATCCATTAGGAACCTAATCTAGCTATGTCATGTACCAGTGGTTCATTAATCTTGAGAAATTTAGTAAAAATAATGTTGCTTGTGACATCAACAAGACATTTGACCATGTAAGACATAAAAGACCCATAATCTGTTATTTTCTAGTGTGCTTCAAAGGTTGGTTTTGTCATCCATACTTTTCTGCTTTTATATTAATGATGACCACTCTTCACTCCCTCTTAACTGTCCACACAAAGGTGTCATGCACATTCAGAATAAACAGTACAAAGATCTGGAACACACTCTCCAATAGAAATATGACAATACTGTCTTCTTCAACAGTACAAAGTCTCAGTCATTGCACATGTCAATAAACATTCTTCTACTTTACTCCCTCTAATCACAGATGATATGCAATTAAAACCCCTCAAACTCACTACAAAAACTGGGTCTCACAAGCACTAATTATCTCTCCTGATAATCTCATATGCTCAACAGAACAAGAATTATTCAATCCCAAGCAGCTATGATACTTTTAAAAGCACAAGACCTAGAATGAAGCACTGCTCCCACATTTGTAATGGTGCTGATACTATACATGAAAAAACATAAAAACATCCTAGTCTCTGGCAAGAATTCACTGTTTAACATCTAAGTCCAAAGATATGTTGCCTCCTCACTCTGCTTCTTCTATTGTTACCATATCAACGTCTGCCTCTCAGAACTGTCTAGTTGTCTACCACCTCCACTCAAACCTTTCTGTCTCTCTTCCTATCATCACCAATTTTGTGTCTCTTACTCCCAGGTCTTTCCAGTCCTTTATCTCCAGAATATCAATCCACTAGAATTCTATTCCTCCCCTCATTTTTTTCACAAGTATCAAGTTGAACCTCAACTGCGTTAATCTCATTAATCTCTGAGGATCTGTGCAACTTTTGAGCAATATCTCCTTTTCCTTGATTGAAACCTTTAACAAACTTTTATTTTTGTTTTTTGAATTATTATTATTAGTATTGTTATTATTCAAATGCCACTGGAGTCGACTTTGCCTTTCATCCTTTCAGGGTCGATAAAATAAGTACCAGTTGAGTACTGGGGTCAATTGAATCGACTATCCCCAACCCCCAAAATTTCAGGCCTTTGTGCCCAGTATAGAAAGGATTATTATTATTCATGATGTGCACGGATGTTTTACATTCGAAATCAATGTCCTTGATTCTGGGTCACAACCAGTTTCCTTAGATATTGAGGACCTTTCTTACAATCCTTGCTGTTCCCAATAGAGTAGATTTCTAAATTAATGCAATTCTCATACTTACACCAATCACAATAAGAAAACTGTCAAATCTGTTGGTGACAGTACCTAGGACACCTATAACAACTGGAATACTTTTGTAAAAACACTCCACAGTCTTCGTATTTCCTTAGGAAAATCCTGGTATTTTCTTATTTTCTCCTGTTCTTTGATCACTACATTCATGTCCGTGGATATAGTCACATCTATGATGATGCACTCTTTTCTCCTCTTGTTCAGAACAATATTGGTCACCTTGCATGAATTTCATGATCAACCTGTATATTAAAATCCTATAAGACATTGTACTGATCATTTTCTATTACACTTTCTGGTTGATTTTGGTATCATTTTCTGCCTACATCAAATCTTCTTTGCGGTAATGTCCCTGTTTAGTGCCTTGGCCACATAATTGTGTCTGCATCTATATTCTTTGTGCCAAAGGATTACAAGAACTTATTATGTGCATAATGGATTCCTCTTTCTCATTACAAACTCTGCACTTTGAACTTTTCTCAGATTTGTCTATTTCTGCCTTAATGATATTTGTCTGCAATGACTGGCTTTGAGCAGCCATTATGAGTCCTTCTGTTTCTTTCTTAAGTTCTCTATTCTTCAGCCATAACCAAGACTCATCTGTTGTGACATCTTACATTTCTTTGAAATGTTGACTGAGCAGTTCTTTTCCCCAGATGTTTTCTTCTTTTCTTATATTTCATTGCAGTCTCCACAGCTTCTTTCTCCTCTCCTCTGATAGATGAAATCAGTCTTTCTGAATTACTTCTCACATACTCTTCTATATCATATTTTGTCATCTCTAGACAGTCTTCTATTGATATCAGTCCCCTCCCCTTCCTTCCATGGTAGTTATAATGTATCGACACTGCCTCTGGAATGTAGTAACCTGTACATGAATATTGTCTTTCTGGTTTTACAATCTATGACACTTAGTTCTTCCTTAGTCCAGTTCAGGAAAGCAGCAGAATATCGTATTAGAGAGACCACCAATGTGTTTACTGCAGAGGTGCTTTTCCCTTCATTCAGTTTTGAGCTTAGCATTTCTTTTACTCTCCTGAGATATTCATTTCTCACCTTCTCTTTCATTTCTTGACAGAGAATTCTATCTGCCCCAAATACACCTAGGTAACTGTAACTAGGTATAGCTATAGAGCTCCGTAGAAGGGAGACAAGCACAGTTTGACCACACAAAAACACGTTTTGTTTCATTATTTTCATGTCAAAATACATTTTCTCCATGGACAATTACATATCATTTGAAAGTCTCATATACTTTTGATCAAAATCCAACACTTACATATCATGCAAGATTCCCTTAATCATCCTGGTATTTCCACCCATTCACAAAATCTGTTTCATTTTGGTTTTTTACTGCTGTTCTAGTTCAATGCGCTGGAGTATTATATATAACTCGAGTTGTGTTAAAAATTATACAGTCATGAAGAGGACTGTTTTTGCTTTATTTTGATATAAAAAGTGATGGGAATAAGTCAGATAATTGTTATGAAATATAAAACTGAAAATTTTATCATTAATTTTCACCTAGAAAAGAACGTATTTTCTTCAAGATTTTTATACCATAAAAAAAGAAACATTTCTCACAAATTCAATACGGCTATTGCTGAATATGGCAACGAGATGACACAAAAGCGCAAAGTCAATAAAAAGAGGACTACCACGGCTGCTTGTATAGGATTAACACATACTGATGCAACTGACAGATTCCCGTGCAGCGAGAGCTCTGAAACTGAACATTTTCAAGGCTTCAAATATCGAATTCGAGCCAGAATTTCAAGAAGTGGACAAACTAATTGCTAGTAAACATATTTATACAAAAAAAAATGCACTAAATTGAGCTACATAAGTCTTCTAGAACCCAAAATTAATAGGGAATCATCGTATTCAGAATTCTGTTTATTCCGTCTCGTTGTTTTAACATGTGGAGAGCGAGGTCTGAATTTTACCTAGTGGATATTCTTGTACATGTAAATTTCATTTTTCTTTGAGAAATATTGGTCAAATTCGCCAATAAAAATTATATTGTGCAATGAATATTATTTTGTAGACTATTAAAGTCCGATGTGATATTTTTTTTTTTTCCAATTTAAAATACAGTCAGATAATTTGTGGTAGTGTTTTCATTTTCACAAGTAGTGCGATTCGTTTTGGGTTTTTTCTTCTCTCTCTCTCTCTCCTACTAACCAGTTTGCTGTAAGTTACAGATGTTTTTAATGCTAAAGCAAGGAATTAGTTTTCACATTTTGTTTGTTTTTTAAGTCTACATGCAATTCTGAGAAAGGTACCAGGTGGTCGTGGGATGTGCTTGAAACAACAGTTAAATCTCCCTTGAATCACAAATCTTTTTCAATTTTTTTAATTTTTTTACCAAAAAGGTTTCTCCCATCATTTTTAAGTGTATAGCACAAAAAACATTGGCCAAAATCGGCCTGGTGTGGGGTGACGGGGGATGGAGGAAAAAGAAATCAAATTTTCCAAAATTTTATTTCATAAAAGGCTTCACCCCATCATTATCAAGGCTGTGGTGAAAAAAAGATTGGAAAAATCCCTGTCAAAACGGAGAAAATCCAATTTATGTGGGCGTTCTGATCCGAAACTCCTCCGTTTATAACCATTTCTAATAGTCCATTCAAATTTTATTGAAATGGTATCCTGTCCCAAAATCTCAGGATTTATTTAGTTCTATACTTACTACAAATGTCCCAAAACTCAAGTCCCTGTGTCTTGTATTTTTGGATTTAGCGAGGTCTGAAAACGCTGCGAAATCGCCTGTTCGTAAATATTTTTAAAATTGTAAAAAAAAAATTTCATTTTTAAGACCCTGAAAAAAAATTGGGCAACTGCTATCCTATGGACACTATTAATTTATGTAATTTGAAGGTGATTATCACCTCAGTTTCAAAGATATGACATCACAAATATGGCTAATTATTCATTTAGGCCAATTAGGCAAGATTTCGACCAATTTGCTGACCATTCAAATTGTCATATTTCCTAAAATATT
>JAOPUL010002961.1:29985724-29995847 GCA_027564515.1 Octopus rubescens
CCCGGAACCATGGGGTTGGGAAGCAAGCTTCTTACCACACAGCCACACCTGCACCTATATATATATATATATATATATATATATATATCATCATCATAGTTTTATATATAAAATCTTATCACCATCATCATTTAACATCTGTTTTCCATGCTGGCATGGGTTGGACAGTTTGATAGGATCCGATGCACAGCTTCTTCAGACTCCAGTGTCAGCTTTGGCATGGTTTCTATGGTTTGATGGCCTTCCTAATGCCAACCACTTTATAGTGTGTACTTTTTTTTGTGACACCAGAACTAGTGAGTTCACCAAGTAACTTCATGACAAAGAATGGGTAAGAGAAAAGCCCCCTCGACTGAGTGGGACTGTGTTTGAGAGACTGGGAGGTGGCTTAATGCCAAGAATTGAAGACTAAAGTATGATTGAGGGACAAGCACAAGTAACATACGATAGAGGAGATACATGGCTACCTTACATTATATGAGAGTGGGTGAGAGTAGCTGGAAGGAAGATAAAGAAGATGGGAAAGGTGTGCCAGAGTGTACTTTCAAGGTAAAAGAAAGTGAATATAAGGGAGAATATAGACAGTGGATTAGGGTGGAAGTAAAGGGTGGGTAATTTTATAAGAGTGAGATGGGATTAGAGGTAGTGAGTGAGGGTGGAGGTGTGGTTCATTATCATCATTTAACAATGTTAAATATCAGTATGGAGTGAGTGAAGGAGGGGAAAGAGATAGATGTAGCTCAAGAAGAAGGAGGGGACAAGTGGTGGTACTGGAGGAGTCGAGAGCAGTAGTATCATAAATCTGTAGATACTTCAGAAAGCAGGGTATGATAATCATATATATATATATATGTGTGTATATATATATATATATATATATATATATCTGTTCCCTCATATAATGCCTGTCTGTCCCTGGCCTATATGTCCATCTGTCTCCTGTCTTACATCAGGCTGCCCGTCTTATATGTCTGTCTGTCCATGGTCTATATGTCCTTCCGTCCTGGGTCTATAAATGTCTCGTCCGTCAGACCAACAATTGCCTGTGTCACGTAAAAAGCACTCGTGACAGTGCCACGTAAATCTCTAATGCCGAGAGTCCGACGCTGGTGGCACATTAAAAGCACCCAGCACACACTTAAGGTGGTTGGCATTAGAAAGGGCATCCAGCCGTAGAAACCAAGCCAAATCAGACTGGAATCTGGTGCAGCCCCACAGCTTGCCAGCTCTGGTCAAATCGTCCAACCCATGCCAGCATGGAAAACGGACGTTAAAGAATGATGATATATATATAAATGACAGATCAACAACAAAAGCAAAATATCATATTTGAAGGATCTTTCTGTCTTTCTTCATGCAATGAAACAATATGCATAGCACATATCAAAACACATCTGTCTGCAGAGATACACATATCCTAGTATGCTGTGTGTCGTACAAACAGAAAAGATAGAAGCCATGGTGGAGTTGTCATGTGCATCTGTGAAGATGTTACACCTTTAACCTGGTTGTCACATTCAAACTCAGTCTGTGACACACTCATAGTGCATATAAAGTAACTTAATATAGTAATATGTACACTATATCGTCCACCTGATGCCTCAAATCACAATGGAAAATTTTAGAAAAGGCTTAAAATGATAAATGAAGTACTAAAGTAGGTCAAAACACTAATGTACTTCTAATGGGTGACTTCAACTTCCCCAACATTAGGTGATCTGAAGGTTACATAATCTCAAGAATGACATGCAGAGAATGGAATCAAGCAGAATCCCTACTTAATCTCACGAAGAGGATGTTCATGGAACAAACAGTACTCTCTCCAACGAGGAACAACAACATCATCCTAGACCTCTGCTTCAATAACATGGAACGTGTACAATGTGAAGGTGTCGCCAACAATTTTCTTAGACCACAACATAATAGAATTAACAATGTATGGTTTGAAACTACTTGAAGATGTATAGCACAATGGATCCACCTAAACTCTATCCAGCCTAGACTTCTACAAGGCTGACTGAAAAGTGGTTCTAAAAGAGATCCTCAAGCAAAATTGGCCCAACAGTCCATCTGTGCAAGACATGAGCATGAAACTCAAAGAATTTATGTCAATAATGCAAGTGATATGCATTAAATTTGTCCCTGAGAGAAGAGCTTATTCACACACAGCTTTATTCCCCAAAACCATAGAGTTCTTATGATATGAAGAATAAAGGTCTCGAATTACTTAAATAAACAACTTAATGACTGCAAGAAATCCCACCTCAAAAAGGCAGGTTTAGAGATATTTTCACCTCTCTGCTGGGAAATATGCAAATAAGCTAGCCCGATGAGTTTTTCAGTACTACAGATCCACACACAAGGAAGAGACAAGCATCGCTTCATTGACATAAAAGAAGATATAAAATTGGCCATTGATGAGATGAACTCGAACATAGCAGTGGGCCCCGGCAATATTCCAGTCACTCTTTTTAAGGCATGCAAGAAAGCTTGCAAAACCACAGTAGATACTTTTCCAGAGCTTCCTTGCATATGGCAAACTTCCCATATGTCCTATCCACAAATGAGGGAGCAGAGCAGATGCTAAGAATTACGGGCCTATCTCTCTGACCTCACATGTCAGTAAATCCAGGGAGCACATTGTCAGAAGGAAGCTGATTACATTCCTTGAAAAAAATGGCTTGTTCACTAATTCACAGCGTTATGACCTGATACTGAAACAACTCAATTATTCAAATGTGGATGTGATATATCTCAACTTTGCCAAGGCCCTTGATAAAGTCAATCACGGGATGATATGTCACAAACTGTGACCTTGGTATTGTTGGAAAACTAGAGGAGTGGCTGCATGACATTGTAAAAAATAGGAGTCAGACAGTTGCAGCCAATGTTGTTCTGTTTGAGGAGATATCAATACTAAGCTGAGTCCTTCAGAACTGCACTGGGACCACTACAGTTCACGGGGGCTCTCACGGAGATTCCTTCAGTCATACAGTCAGCCACTCTCATCGGTTTTGCTGTTGGTACAAAAGTATCACAAGCAGTCAAGGACCCTGATTATACCTCAAACATACAAAAAGATGAGAACGCATTATACAAGCGGGCTAAAGAAAATAACATGCAGTTAAATGCTGACAAGTTTCTAGGACTCTGCTGTTGACCCACAAACGGATTGTAATAAGAATATTTACTCAGGGCCAGGGGGTTTTGCAATCCTGGAGTCAGAGTTAGTGTGTGACCAGGAAATCCACATGAATGGGGATGCATCATTGTGTGTGCATATCACTAAGACGGCAACAATATGTGGGTGACTGACTGGTTGGATTCTGAGATCATTCAGAACACAGAAAAAGGAAACTATGTTGCTCCTATGGAAAACACTTGTGCTCAGCTGCATGAGTTAATGCTCCCAATCATGGTCGCTACAGTGTCAAATTAACAGCAGAACTCGGCAATCCAACACCACTACACCTTGGTGCAACAGATGAACTACTGGGAGAGGCTAAAAGAGCTGAGGCTCTATTCCCTTAAGAGAAGAGGTGAAAGATACACAGTAATATATATGTGGAAGGTCTGGCATCCAACTTTGGGATTGTAAGCTATACCAATCACCAGACTAGACATCACCGCTTAGTACCAAAGGTCCTATATACCCTGTCTAGAGTAAGGATCTAATACTGTAACAGCATAAGGATCTAAGAGGTGTAGATGTGGATGTATTCAAAGAACAATTTTAGGAAAAATTTTGTCTGATCACCAGGACCAATTCTGGAGTCGGAGCCAGGAAGTAAGTCTTAATGCTAATGGTGGTGCCCCAGCATGGCCACAGTCTCTGGCTGAAACTGATAAAAGAGTAATTGTATAATACATATACATAACCAATGTGATCTCACCTCAATTGCTTTACTTTCCTTTGATTTCCCTCAAATTCCATTGACAATTTTAGTAAATAATTATGTATTTTCATTAATATTAAATAACTTTTTTGCTAATTCTCCATCAAAATTGCCATGCTTTTAGTGGTTATCCATCTATTTTCTCCACCCACTATTGCTGGGAGGGTCATGAAGATAGAGTTCTCAGGCACCACCTCCATCTGAAGCAACTGTCATTACACTTTCCAGCTGGATTTCCAAGCATGACCCACTGAAACTAGATATTATCTGACCATCCCATTCTAGGTCTCCCATCGGTTAGCTTGGTTTGAAGAATTTGTCTTGCGGTTCTTTCCTGCTACATTCTGATCACATCTTTAGTACCAAAGCTCTAACCTTTCAATGCAGAGAAGTAGCATTTTAATCTCCCTGATTTCTGAGCTATGGACCATTATCAACGTCATCATTTAACATCCATTTTCCATTCTGGCACGGGTTGGACGGTTTGACAGGATCTAGCAAGGTATAGGGCTGCGTCGAGCTCTAGTGTCAGCTGTGGCATGTTTTTTTATGGCTGAATGCACTTCCTAAATACCAACCACCTTATAGTGTGTACTGGGTGCCTTTTCCATGTCACCAGCACTAATGAGGTTGTCAAGTAAGTTGCAAGATAGAAAAAGAACGGAAAATGAAAAGACCCCGAGGTACTTTATGGCAGGTGCTAAGAGGTTACAATCTAATAGGACAAGCACAGGTATCTTGCTATAGAGAAGACACATGGCTACCCCACATTATAAAGGAGGAGGAGTAGTAGTTGTAGTAGTAGTAGTAGTAGTAGTAGCAGCAGCTGGGAAGATGGTTGTGATGGGGTACCAGAGTAAATTCTCGAAGTACAAGAAGGTTAGGATAAGAGAGGATATGGTCAGTGGATTGGGGGGGGGGTTATTTTCATAAGAGTGTGAGGAGAAAGATGGAGGTGAATGTATTGAGTGAAGAGCAAGAGTGGAGGTGGTATTGTTGGGAAATCTCCATATGGATACAGCGTAAGGTGAGAGAGATAGCAGTGGCTCAGAAGGAGGATAGATTAGAAGGTTGGTGTGTAAATTGTAGGAGCAACAGAAAGAAAGATGTTGGAATACATAAGGATATCTGTAGTGAGTGGGGCATGATGGTGAATATGGAGGGTGTTTTAGAAAGATAGAAGATATGTGAGATGTTAAGATGGTGTATGGTAGAGGAGAGAGAAATCTGAAGGGGCAGAAGGTGATTGGTGAAAATAGTGTGGAAAGGAAAGGGTGGATAATGAAAATAAGAGATGGCAGTTTCCAGTGGGAGAAGGAGGTAACTGAAAGTGCCAAGGATGATGGGGAAGTAATATGCACCAATTCTGCTCAGTGATGTTCTACTAACATGCAGAGTGCACTAGGAAGACTTTTTTTGAGAAGACCAATGTCTTAGTCTTCACAATACTAATTCTCATCTGTGCCTTGCAGCACTTGGCAGTGAACCCATTTATTGGATGCTGGAAATGACCTTCAAGGAGCCAAGAAGCACTATGTTGTCTGCAAATAAAAGCCAACCAATCCTACACCTACCGACTGTGACACCACTTTCACAAAATTATAAAAAGGTGAGGTGATACTATGTACCCCTGCCAAAGTCCAACACCCATATTGAAAGGTTCTGTCATAGCAACATTTAACTGAACACAAACATTTGGGTATTATTTATATGTATATATATATATATATATGTGTGTGTATGTGTGTGCATGTGTTCATTTAAATTGTTTGTATGTCCACATTGTCAATTTGTCTTCATTACTTGTCCGTTCCTCCACCTTGTCGTTAGACGGTAGGCCCTAACTTTGGTTTGTATAATATTGTTTTATTTTAATTTTGGTTTTGCTTGTATATTGTATACTTATTTAATTTTGTTTGTTTTTTGTCTGTCCCTTGTTTGTTACTACTGCCCAGTAGTTGTTATCTTATCCCACTGTCACCACCAAAATTGGAGAATTTTAACAGTAATGGTGTGAAATTGTTATGATTTTTTGGGACATTAATTGAAGAGGCTGTGGCAACGGGCAGTGTGTGTGTTATTCGTTTGTTCCGTTTGTTTCGTTATATAAATTATTAATATATTTATATATATACACATGTCAAAATGAAAGGCTCAAAGTCCTTCCTGAGACATAGGCTCATGGGGTCAGTTTTCCGGATTCAGTGGTGTGTATATTCTCCCTCCCCCTACATGTATATACAAATGATAGAAAATGGAATTAATGACATTCTTTATTTTAAATCACTACAATTGTTTCAACACATTCTTACACCTTTAGTACATAGGTGAGATGTTGATGTAATCATTATCATGCATCTAAAGTGTAAAAAGCCTCTCCTCAGGTGATTGCTTAAATAGTTCTTCATTAGATACTCTTGCCATTTCACTCAGTATGATAATGTATACCCAGAATGATGTGTCATTCCCAGCAGTTTACAAACAAAACTAAAACTATAGATATAGTGACAGAAAAAATACAATTACAATCAAAATACAAAATACATAAATAAAAAAATAAACAAAGGAAAAGAAAAGGGTTATGTTGATTATATTATCATTCTCTCTAAATGGTCAGATTATAAGGAAGAAAGTTCTAAACAGACTAAAGATTAAAATAAAGCATCTAGAGATAATAAAGTAATAAGTACTTATCAACTGTCTCTGTGTCACTTTTAAGGATCTAAATTACCTTCCTTCTCTCACAACAAAACAACTGCCCCATCTTAGTCTAGAATGAGCCTCTATTTAAAGTTATTTTTTTACTGTCTAGTTTTTATATGCTTCTTTGAAACAATAAGAAAAAGATAAGTTAGTAGGTATCCTTACCCACCCTACACATACATTGCCCCATACAACCACCCACATGGTAGTGTGCATTTTATATATATATATATATATACACATACACATCCACCTATACATACACACATACATGCTTCTTACTAATTATTTCTCAAGGGCTGTAGTCCACAGAGCTACCTTCACACCATCTGATGACATTACAAGGCACTACATTAGCATGAAGGCCAATGACTTCAAGGGAAGGTACACACAGCATATGCACTCGCTTAGATGCAGGGAAAGAGATAATTCCACCTCTTTGTCTTGTGTTCTCTGGAGACTTCATAACCTCCAAAATGAAACCCCCAACATCGAATGGACCATCATCAATAGGGCTCCACCTTACTCACCAGGCATCTGTAATTGCCAGCTCTGCCTCTGCGAAAGGCTGCACATTCTCCACCAACCTGCAGTATCTATCAACAGGAAATATGAACTATCTTATTGCTGCCATCAGAGGCCTTCCGCGTGGCCTTTTCTGATCTCTTGGATACCACTCAGCAACTGTACAGGTCCACCTGTTGTCTGTGTACCTTGCAACATGTGTAACCCAGCAGAACTTGTGCTTTCGATATTCTATGATCACATTGTTCACTCCATTCTGTTCTAGAATTATCTCATGTTGAATATGCTCTCATATTTCTAGCATGGATCTTTTCATGCACTTTGCGTCATAGCCAATTGATGTTCTATCCTCTTCATAGTAGCCCATGTCTCACTTGTGTTTAAGAGCACATGTAGAATGGTGCTATTGAGGAATCTGGCACATATGGTATTGTCTAGCTTTGTTTTGCACACATCCTTTATTGAGTTAAACACCTTTCATCCTGCCCTTATTCTCAGTGCACATTCACTGTATGCCTGAAGTTGACATACTCCTTTACCTCCTCGATTTCATCGTTTCTCACCTCTATTCGGCCTTTTGCTACATCTTCTGTCATATTTTGTTTTCATGCAGTTCATTTTAAGACCTACTGCTAATCTATGAGTGTCCAGCTCTGTCAGCATGGTCTGCAGCAAGTCTGTGGTTTTAGTGATGAGTATAATGTCATCTGTGAATTGGAGGTGTGTTAGTTGCTCGCCACTATATTCACACCACCTATCCAGTCAATGGCCTTGATGATTATTTCTAGACATGCAGTAAAGTGCTTTAGAGAAATGGTATCTCCTTGCTTGACACCCTTCTCAATTGGGAATCTTACTGGTGGTGATAGCAGAGCTATTGCTGTTGTGCATCCACAGTTCGCATCTCTGAGCAGTTTGATGTATTGCACCTCTCAACACCTTGCATCTCCAGAGATTTCAACATTACAATCATCTCGATGTTATTGAAGGCCGTTTTGTAATCAACAAAAGCGATACACAGAGGAAGCTGGTATTCATTTGCTTATTCTATGAGCTGTGTTAGAGTGAATATGTGATCTATCGTACTGTTGTTCTTATGGAAACTTGCTTGCTCTCTCAGCTGTTGGTCTTCGATGTGTTTTGCTAGTCTGGTGACTATGACCTTTGTAAACAGCTTCCTAGACCAGCAAATTCTAGTCCTTATCGAGCTCTTCAAGTTGACTCCAATTTTCTTTCTTGATAGCTTCCTGCAACTGTTTCACATCAAAGGCCTTGAAGTATTGATTCTTCATTGAGATGTGCAGAGCCTTTTTCTCTCTGATTTCATTGATCACAATCTTCGCCCATAGCAAGCAATGATCACTGCCTATGTTGAATGGCGCTACTACTGAGATGTTTTACAGTATGTGCCATTTATCAACCAGGGTGTAGTCAATTTCATTTCTGTGTTCAGTGTTTGGTGTTATCCAGGTCCATCTCCTTCTAGGTTGCTTCCTGTATAGGTTGTTCCCAATGTAAAGTCTTCATGTTTCTGCCATGGTAACCAAATGTTCTCTTCTTTTGTTTCTCTTTCCTGATCCAAACTTACATATTTCTTTCCCTGTCATCCTTTTCCAACCTTTGCATTGTAAGTGGATTTCTCTAGCTCTTGGTAGAATTCTTCCACTTCGTCGTCTTCAGGATGGCATTTCTTGAGAGATGAACGTTTAGCACTTCGATGCATGATGAAGGCCATTCTTTGCTTACGATGAACTCTATACCACCTATTACTCTAGCACAGTCTGCTTTTCCCAGTCTCACGACCACTTTCATCTGTCCATCTTACATTTCTTTCTTTCTTTTTTTCGATATGTTTCAAATAGCCGCTGGCTATTTGCATCACCAGTGCCTGAATAGACACCAAAATTCTATATATCATTGACAGGGAGATTTGGCTGTTATGTCACTTCCTGACGTCTGCCACTGAGGAGCTCAAGCAGGGTGAAATCATGTGATCTAGCAGTTCAAGCAGCTGTAGCAGATAGTTCTCATATGTCAACAATATAAATACGAGTGCTTCTATGCACCATGAGTCCATATGTATTCTGTGTTCTCATACAACGTCCATGTTAAGTTGGATATAAAGATTGCTTTTTGGTATTAATACATCTTCTGTTGCTATTAATTAGATATATATATATGTATATATGTATGTGTGTGCATATATATATATGTGTATGTGTGTATATCATCATCATCATCATCCTTTAACGTCCGTTTTCCATGCAAGCATGGGCTACACTATGTTCCAGTTTGATTTGGCTTGGTTTCTATGGGTGGATGCCCTTCCTAACGCCAACCACATTAAAGTGTGTGCTGGGTGATTTTAACGTGCCACCGGCACCGGACTCTTAGTGCTTATGCTTTTACGTGCCACCACACAGGCGATTGGTAGACAGACGGGCATATAGAAGAGACGGAAGAGATCTATAGATCAGGTGATTGGTAGACAGACGGACATATAGAATAGGGACAAGACAGATGGGCCTGAAACTCGGAACTCATGGTCGGACGATACATATATACCTGGGGACAGGCAGACATACGGACATGTAAGCCGGAGAAGGTTGAGACATACAGACAGACCGTACAGAGTACATACATTGCGCGGAGGCCTCTGCGCAAGCACCCAGACCCTCTTTCTAGAGTGGTGGTGGGAACTCGCACCTGAGGGCATATACAGTGAGGTAGAGTGGGAACTCACATTTGGGGACACCTTGGGAACTCACATTTGGGGACACCTTGGGAACTCACATTTGGGGACACCTTGGGAACTCGCATCTGAGGACACATACAGTGAGGCGGCTGCGGTTCTTAGCAGCAGAATTCACAATGCAACTGATTCTTAGCAATCGGATATATATATTCATTAATATATATGTATGTATATATGTATATATGTATATATATATATATATACATCTATATATATATGTATATATGTATGTATATATATATAT
>JAOPUL010002961.1:30006080-30021514 GCA_027564515.1 Octopus rubescens
ATATAGTGTTACGCCGCTTCCCATACATATATATATATATATATACATATATATATACATATATACATACATATATACACACATATACATATATACATATATACATATCATCATCATCATCATCATCATCATCATTTAACGTATATGCATTGTTACATTATATATTCAGTATTTGGCTTGTTATGCATCATTATTGTATATTTAACAGCATCTATGTTTTCCATTTATTTACCATTTTTCCTACAGGTCATGTACTCTTATACAGTGAAAGAACTGAGCTTTAGATTATAAGGTAGATCATAATACATATCTCCTTACAAAATATGAATATGAAATTTTGCTTGGATCCTCTGAAGAAAGATAAAAGAATTTTTAAAGGTGTAAGTAAAATTGATAAGGACATTATTCTTAGAAGTCTTGGACTATTAAAAGAAAATTCCCTATTATGTATAAATTGTCAGACAATAATATCAAAGAAATCAGGCATCTTATGCAGTAGTGGAGGATGATTCTCCAATGGAAGGCAATGAAAATTCATGTCCCATATCTTTCAAGTCTCTCTTAGTTGTCTACATAATGTCTCCTTCAAAGAATCTACACAGTTTTCCAATGAGATATACTTCATGAGGATATTCTTCTCTACTTGAATGAAAGTTCAATAAAAACAACTAAAGTTATTTTCATGTAAATAAAAATAGTCTTAGTTGCTCCTCCCCATGGAATATTGGGCAATGAGAAATTTCCATCCAGCATAGTTGTAAACTCTGTCACAAGCCTGCCCAGGTTAGGCCTATACCTGCCAAGTCCTCCATCACAGTCGTTCATCACAATTTTCAACCAGGTTTTGACAGGTCCACCTTGCTCCCTACCCTTCATCTCTGGCTCTCACTGGTCGCTACAAGGGTATGCATAACATATAGCCAAGCACCTTCAACTACCTCATGGTAATGGTATCCTATAGGTTACTCAGATTGGCCCTTTCTATGACTTCTTAATTTGTGATGTGAATGCACCAAGAAATTCTTCATATGGGCCTAGGGCAACATCAGTGAAAGACATCTTCAATTCTATAATAATTAAAAAAATAATTAACCCTTTAGTATTCAGATTACTCTGTCGAATGTAATGCTTATTCATTTACATTGTTTTGAATTTGTCATGCATTATCTCGCAGCTTTAAAATTTCGATGATGTGATAATATTTTTTTAGAATAACATTATAGGGTAGTTGTAAGAGGCTAGTTTGAACATAAAATAAGTAGAATATTTGGGCCGGATATGGCCGGTTAAATATCTACTTTTCTATACAGCTAATGATTAAATAAATAAACATTTGTACACTGAATGACATTTAGTATAAATTTACATAGTTTATTATATAAATAATATTCACTTCAATAAATATCCCTCTTTATATTTATGTTGTTTACCGCTGGTACGACGCATAAGTAAAGAAAAAAATTAGCACACCTCTGGACTGTTAAAGACGACAGAAAATGAAAAGATCTATAAAATCTGCATATAGAGTAGAACTTCTGGAAATTGATCCATCAGCAGGTTCCTATCCTGATCCAAACAATTCTGAATTAAGTTTAAGTACAGGGTGGTCCGAAAGTCTTGTCACCCCTACATATTGTTTTGACTTCACTGCAAGATTCAGCAAACCAGCTCCTCCGAAGAGGAGGATACTGCGATGGGAACATAAACTGTTTCTCACAGGATCAATTAAGGACAAACCAAGGACAGGATGACCTTCAACGCTAAGGGACACGTGCAGAGGTGGAGGCATCTGTGCTACAATCACCCAAGAAGTCACTACGAAAACAGTCTTCTGAGCTAGGAATTCCCAAAACTACAATGTTAACACACATGACAAAGGATCTTGATTTGAAATCTCTAGTTCTCATTACTTTTTGGTAGGGGGTGACAAGACTTTCGGACCACCCTGTACTATTATTTGTATTTATATGTAAACACTATTTTGCATAGCTATGTGTATGATTATACTGAAACTCCCGAATACATAGTTTCAAGATATCACCAATTATTAAAATGAAATATCCATAGCCTTGATATTTTATGACTAGCTAGCTATCAACTAGCCAATAAGTTTTTTTTGTTTGTTTTTTTTGTTACCATGTAATTTAACGCTCTAAAGGATATTCAGTTCCACACATTGTATTTGGTGACTAATGAAATTTGAAGTTTTAGCTTGCTGTTTTGTGCTGTACTTATCCTTGAACATCAAGAGAAGTTCATGCCTCAACACAACTGGTCTATGGATGTTAACAAATTCATTTTAATTGATGATACCTTAAAACTAGGTCCTGAGAAGTTTGGCATAATCATACATATAGCTACATAGACTACATATTTATAAATATAGATAAATAATAATACTTAAGTAATTCAGAATCATTTAGGTCGCAATCAGAATTGTTGATGGACCAGTTTCCAGAAGTTCTACTCATATGTAGACTCTATAGATCCCTTCAATTTGTCTGTTGCTTTCAACAGTCCAGAGGTGTCCCATGTTTTATCTTTTGCCTAGAAGTCATACCAAATGTAAACAATATAAACTACAAAGAGTGTCAATTATTCAAATAAATTGTAATATTCATGGAATAAACTACACAGGTTTATGCTTATTTGCATGAAAATAGCTTTACTTGTTTTTATTAGACTTTCATCCAAGCTGGAAAGAATATTCTTAAGAAATATGTCATCATCATTTAACATTCATTTTCCATGATGGCATGGGTTGGACGGTTTGATAGAAACTGGCAAACCAGTAGACTGCACCAAGCACTGATGTCTCTTTTGGCATGGTTTCTATGGCTGGATCCCCTTCCTAACTCTAACCACTTTACAAAATGTACTGGATGCTTTTTATGTGGCACTAGCAGCAATGAGGTCACCAAGTAACTTGCAGGACAAGACCCCCTCGACAGGTGGGGGGGTGTAGTATTAAGGGATAGAAAATATGCCTTGCATTGGAAGAGAGACATGGCATGGCTACCTCAGATGGAGAGAGAGGGGAGAGAAAGATGGTGTAGATAGACAGAGGGAGCAGGGCCCATACAACCAAGTTACAGGGTGGTGCATATAGGGAAATGGATAGGGTGGGTAGGTGAGCAAGTTCACAAAATTTCGAAAGGAGAGTGGGAGCTAGAGGTGTGGGGCAAGGAAGGGATTTAACAGCCATATTGTGTGCAGGTAGGTAAGAGAGAATGGAAGGGAAGGGGAAACAGCGGTGGTGTGCAAAGGTGGGTTGTGGGGAAGGGAGGGGGTCATGGACATGGATAAGATCATTTCTCACCACTTTGTCCCACATCTTGAGTTTTCCTCTTTCACAGGTTCCCTACACATTTAGAGATTGACACTTCTTTATGAAGCTGTCCTCATCCATGCACATCACATGACCATACCAGTGCAAGAGCACACTACATCTTACACCCAGTTTTTCTCTTAAAATATTTACACTTTGTCGTACATGCACACTGATCTTGCACATCCAACAAAGCATGCTGGCTTCATGGAAAATTGTCTAGATTCTTTGAAGGAGATGCAAAGACAACTGGAGAGTTTGAAACAGTTGAGGCCCATGAATCGTCATTGCTTTACATTAGGGAATCATTTTCTACTGCTTCTTACTTAATTTATGGTTTCTTTGATATAAAAATGTCTGACAATCTTATTATTATAAAAGACAAGCCGGTCTCCATGTCTCTCTGTCCGTCACATCTATAAAAGGGAGGGAAAGAAGGGGAGGAATCAAAATATATGTCAATGTATTTTTAGAAAAAGAGGTGGAGAAAAGTTGTTGGGAGAGAAACTGTGTGAAAATGAGAGACATGGAGATTGTGTGTGTGTGATAGATAGATAGTGAGATAGATTGTAACTAACAAGTTTTGAAAGATATATAGTTTTGTTGTTATTTGTGTGTGTGTATGTGTGTATTTATTTCTGTGTCTTTCAACATATGGAAAACGCAATACAGACTTTAAACAAGACTTTCACTTTGAATAAAAGAAGGGGAGAACATTTTGTTGTTGAGAGAGTGTGTGATAGATAGATAGGAAGGTAGGTAGGTACTGCTGTCACCACAGTAACTAACAAGTTTTGATTAAAAACACGGAAATTTTAAGTGCAAGTCAATACAACGGAACACAAACTTAAAAAAACAACTATATGTATATATATATATATGATACATATAGTTATTTATTTTTATTCCTGTGTGTGTATGTGTGCTTCTGTATGTCTTTTAAAATATAGACAAGGCAACACAGACTTTAAAACAATAACTATATGTATGTATATATGTATAATCTTCTTAATTTCATATCTTCTATTTTCTTATCTGTTACTAATGTTCACCAAGAAAGTCAATCTAAACATTATTTGTACAATTTATGAAGGTGCGTGCATGATTTAGAAATATTTTTATCCGGCAGCATAGTAACGGGTTTGAACTATATACATAATAGGAAATCTCTTCATAGTCCAAGACTTCTAGGAATTAACACAAAAAAAACATGGAAAATGTTGCTACTCAGATATACATAACAATGTATGAACATGCCAAATATATTGAATATATATTGTAATAATGTATATATATCACATGGTATCATAACTGTAGAACTCTTTATATACTTCTCATCTTGTCCTTGAGAAGTCTAGCTCTTGAAATGAAGTGAAACTAAATGTTTATTGTTAAAAATACTGGAATTGATACTACAAAAATCATGTTTTGACCTAAGATAGGTGAACGTTTTTATCCTCAATGAATTTTTCCAAAATCCCACTGAGAGGTCAAAGGGTCAGTTCAAATATTCATTTGTTATTGAAATTTTGATTCATCACAAATCGAAAACAATGACATTTTTGAAATCTATAAATCATTGCAATTTCAAATATGTATATTTCTATATAGTTACAACCAACAGACAAAAGGTTATGAAAATTTGAAAAATGCAAGGTCAACATTTAATCTCAAAATGACCTTGTAACTCTTGAACAGTTGTTCAGATTTAGCTAAACATTTAGGGAGTCATTTTGGCCCTAAATCTGCCCTTATGTCAAGTTTCGGCAAAGTTGAAGATGTGATGGTGTTATTTTATAATTTTAACTCTTTAACATTTAAACTTGCCAGATCTAGCTTCTCACGCCTATCCTACAATGTTATTACAAAAATAAACAATCACATCATCGAAATCTTGAAGGTACAAGATAATGCATGGTTAATACAAAACAATAGGAATAAATAACTATTACATTTGACAGAGTAATCTGAATGCTAAAAGCTTAATGGGTGAGCTGTCCTGGAATCACCCATGTGTGACTGAGAACATTGCTAAAAGTAACAACATAAATAGATAGCAGGGAAATTTGGACAGTGGTATATAATAACCAGAGTATAAGTAAACCATGGACAAAATTATATTATCTAAAAAAAGGTGAAATTATTAGCAAGTTTTCCAGGGTTTATGTAGCTAGAAGGAATAGTAAAATCCTCTTATTACTCTCATACTGTTACTGCTGGTAAAGAGGTCAAAATATTTGACACTTCAAATAGTTTGCTCTAGTTCGTGTTTGTTTCATACCTTCGATCTGTCATAGACACACTAACTTTCAGGAAATAAATAAAAATATAAACAACTTGATCCTAACATTTATCTTGCATCAAAGTCTCTACAACCATAGGATTGTCTAATAATTACCTAATGAAGACGACATACTTTACCTCTGCCTCACAGACACTGTCACTTTAACTGTTTGGAATTCTGTCAATACTGACTACTCTTGACAAAAAATTTGCTTCAGTCTTGCTCATTCAAGACAATTAGGTGGGTGACTGAAATCATCCTTCTTTATCATGACTTTCCAAACTCAGTGGAGTGGCCACCAGTACAGCTTCCAATGAGTCAGATATACTTAGTGACCTATTTTTTACCAGTGGTCTCACAACCTTGAAGACTTAGTAAAATTGTTACCTTTCACGTCAGTAAAGCCTTTGAAGATGTTTTAGGTTGTCCATCTTTAGATTCCATGTCTTATTGACAAGGCTATATCTCACCCACTTTCTGTATACCCAAGGCTTTGATTATGTTTCAGACTCTTCTCTGTGTATTAAAGATATACTCACTCTTGCATCTAAATAAACACATTCCTACACAGATCATATCACCTTTTACTCTTAAAACCTCTGTACACAGGCTTCATTTATTTGCAACCTGGATACATCACACCATATACTCATTGTGTTCATGAATTGGAAAACTTTTCCAATGGAGATGTGAGAACCTAATCTAGATCAGTAGCAGTAGTTACTGTTCCTTTGAAATAGCAAACTGTTTACTAATCCTGCTCAATCTCACTTTGAGCATCCTCCTCTCATCATAACTACTGTGTCACACTAATCAAGCCTTAAATGCGTAAATGCTTCAATACTTCCATCCCAGATCTAGAGGTTTCACATTTTCCTTACAAGCATCAACCAGCAATTAAATTAAACATTAATTACATTACCTCAGTTTCTAGGAGGAATGCAGAGTCTGTGGACATTGCTCCTCTTAACTGACATATATGGTGTATGTTTGTTTAGGACAAGAAATATCTAAAGTTGTGTACATGTATGATTATATCTGTTGATGGTTGTGGTTATTATGCATAATAAACTATGTATATCTATATATCTCTATGTATTTGTAATTTTATTGGTCTGTGCATGGGCGTGTACATACATAACAACATGAATATGTTGTTATTTGGGATAATGCAAATTGTGACATTGGCAATGCTTTGATCCCTGTCTTAGTTATTTTGAAAGTATGAGTACTACAACTACCTCATCAAATCGAACTAGCTTACCATTTATTGATAGATACCTCTGATGTGAAAATGTTAGCACTTGACTAATTACTACATTAACATATGGAATAATAAATATTATTTTAATCCAAAATTGTAGGGTTAATGGCTCTGCATAAAAAATGCTTGAAATAATTTATGGTGTAGTCATCAAAAAATAAACTTGATTGTATGTAGACATATTTAAACCTATTTTAATCTTGTCATAAAAAAAAAAGCTTTTTGCATGTTAGCTCATTGTAAGCAAGGGTGATTTTGATCATTATTATAGTTTCATCATGTATGGTATAGTTGAGATCTTGATACGACTCTTACTATGGTTGCTGTATTTATTTAAAAGAATACAGTTAGTAAAAATAGCATGTCTAGCCACAGTGAATGGCATCAGCTACTAGAAAGAATGATGCCAGTAATTCTGCAATACATCTTCAAATTGTATCAATCAATGTAGGAAAAGAAAGGATTTTATGTGAATAATAACTTTTCACATTGACATAAGGCATTAAACATATTATGTAGAAGTATAATATTTTGAACCAACTTCATAATAAATGTGTTTTTTCTATGTTAGATAAATGAAAGAAAATGTCAAACTATGGTTAGTTTTGAATTTAAGGGTTAGAGAATTTAAGGGTCAAATACTAAAAAGCATTTAGGTTAGCATTCTACTGTTTCTACTAATCTACTACCATTTAATGATAATAATGATATTGAGGAATGCTGCCAATTTTTGTAGAGATAAGATATAGTTCACTAAATTGACATCTAAGTATAATTATTACTGGTATTTGTTTTACCAATCCCCAGAAAATGAAAGGCAAAGTTGACAGTGCATGGTTTGAACTCAGCAAGGTATTTAACTGAGTATTGTAAAGTATTCAGTCCAGTATTTGGGTATCTTGGTCATCACTACCCTTTAAATTTTATCCATAGATTAACCATTTGGTTAAATTTTGTAGAAGAGGCTATATACTCAATTGAATGAGGTCCACCTTGGTGGAATGAAAGTTAGTCAACACTGACAGGATCTTAACTTGGAATACTATAAGCTTAATGTTTTACCCATCTTGCTATCCTTTAAATTTTATGTTGAACATTCACTTTGTGTTGTATGTGTGGAAATACCGATTTATTTGTATGTTTCTTACCAAAATGTTAGTCTACAGTTTATTTGTTTCTTTCTTTTGCAGGGCTACTGTCTTAGACTGATGATGGAGTAGCAATTTTGATTACGGCGCTGTGAGGGCTGCCCCCCCTAACCATGGCTAGAAATGGTGTGGTGCAACAATGGCTTGAATGTGTTCCTGCATTGAACAGTAGTGCTGGCTGCTACAAAAGTGAAGATAATTCCTCACTTCTAGTGGTTGCCAAAACCTGCAAGAATCTCTTTGGTGGTTGTAGAAGCTTTGTATCCCTTATATTTGTTAGTTGCTCCTTTCCTTCCTACACACACACTGTAATTTTGCTTCTTGGTGAGAGCACTAGGACTTGCAAGCTGGTTGATTTACTTTACTCTTTTATACTGTTTTTAGCCATCTTCTTAGTTGTTTTTATTAACAGACTTGTTGTAAAACATTTTTCTTTCGTGAATATTTTTTCCACCAATTTTCCTCTTCTCTTTTAAATTCTTTCTGTCTTTATTTTAATTATTTCTAATCAAATAAATTTTTCTAAAAGTAGCTTTGCAGGAAAAAAAAAAGAAATTAACTCAAGAAAACCAAGAACAAATTTCTTTTCATAATTATAATTTACTCTGAATATATATTTAAAGAAGTAGATTTAAAACAAAAAGCCTGTTAATAATTAAAGACTTTAGTCCCAAACCACTCCAGCTGGATTGCTCATTTGTTCCGTTATGGCCAGCTTAACTACTATGAGAAAATGTGGTTTGTATGATAACTGTATTGAAACACTGTCACTTAAATTGAATTCCAGTTGCTTTACCACTTTAGTCGCCCCAACTCTATTGTTCTTTTTACTTCAAAGTAAATCGTTTACTTCTTGTAATTATCGCTCAGGCCTCACCTTCAAGTCCCAAATAACATTCAAACCCTTCAACTCTATTAAGACCAGCAACCGTCCTTTGCTCACTTATGCCCATATTGTTCATCTGTTTGGCTCAAGCTTTAACTCTTTTAGTTCCACACTTTCTCTGTTACTTGCTCTTTTTGTTTTTGCAAACTACACTCCTTTTGTGTTTAGCCTCTACTGCAGTCAATGCTCTAACACATCATTTCTTTTCCATTTTCACCACCAAACTGAAATGGCTCTTGAAAACTCTTACTATCCTTTTTTCCCTGTTCTGCCATCAACTCTTTCTTCTCTCTCTGCTGCAACTGACCAGACATCCATTTACTTTGAACACGTTTTCACTCCTCTTCTTTCTAGTACTACTGCTGCAACCACATGCTGTTTCTCCTGCCCCAATGCTTCATCCACCCTTTGTTCTTTGGCCCCACAACAGCAGCAATGCTAGGGGCCAGGACTGTTCCTGGCTTCAATATCAGCAGTGCTGCAACTGCCAAGAAGCAGCAGACTCAGGAGCAGGTGGGGTGGAAACAACTGCAGTGGTAGCAGGAGAAGCAGTAGGTGTGTGTACAATTCTAATGAGAGATCCAGAATTACGGATGTATGCAGGTGTAGCTGAAGTGGAATTAAAAAGTTCTGCTGTGGAACCACCAGCAACAACAACGGAAGCATTGGTGGTGGGTGCTGATTCACTGATGTTAAATGCCATCACCACCAGCACCTCATCCACAATGATAACCGTGCAAATTCCTCAATCTTCTCCTCTTTCGCGCACCTCTCCTCCTCCCCTTCTTTCTCCTCCATTCTCAGTTTCTTCCTCCACCATGTCATTATCTTCAAGCCTAGTCTCTTCAGCAGAGGCTACTAAGGATTTGCCAGCACCTACTGCTGTCACCATGACAATAACATCATCAGCAGCAGCAGCAGCAACTAATGCTAGTACTGTGGCTGTTTCAAATCTCAATCATTCTTCTTCAAAACCTGTGTCAACACAGAATCCGGTGTCTTCTTCATCAGTAGCTCCTCTACTGACAACTACTATGATGATGATGATGTCTTCACCACTGTCATCTACATCCTCCTTGCGAAGGTCCACAAGCTCAGTGCACAACTGGTTTCAGTCAGAACTGGACATGCGGGGTATCGAGTCAGTCTACTCTCGTTATATTATTAGTTTGCTCCTGCAACGGGACAAAGACAGTCATGAAGATGGTGGCAGCTGTGGACCTATTGAAGGGATCACTACTGGCTTGTCCCACCTTCGTCGAGAACCCATGGTTACTACGAGCAATCAGAGTACCACTAAAGTTATGCCAGATGAATCAAAGGGAATCAGTTGTGTCAGCAATACTAAAGCTTCCCTCTCCACCAGTGCAGGGCTCTCTGTGGCAGGGACTACTACTCAAGGGCGCCGACAGAAAGGAGTAAACAAGAGGGAGAAGTTGCCTTTATCTGAAGAGGAGAGCAAAAAGAGAGAAGCAGTTCAGTGCCTTCTGGAGGTTTGTGATGAAGTAAGTATTATTCTTTTAGAAATTTTCTTTTAGAATCTGGTTTGATGTGTGTGTGTACATGTGCGCATATGTCATAGTTTTGGTGGTGTATGGATGTCAATGTCCCTATCTGATGTGTTTCCAATTGAACGTATATATATCTTTAACTCACCATTATTTTACATTTACTTACATACTGGCATGAGTTGGATAAGTTGTCATGGTCTGAATCACTTCTTATTCAGAGTTACAACTCTTGTAGACATGTCAGTTGATTATGTCTCACTTGCTTGGATGTTCTATTTTTGATATTTCCTATAGGCTAGATGCCCTTCCTAACACCAACCTCTTTACAGAGTGTACTGCGTAGATTTGTTTTTCATCACACCACCATTAGGGAGGTTGGAATGTCCTCAAAAAGACAAAGTAGTCCTCTTGACACTACATTTTCTCTGTTCTTTTGCCAACCACATATATAATACAATGGTGCAATTTATTGTGGCACCTGCACTTTTGAGATTGCCTTGTACTCCATGAAACTAGTCTTCATTACTCTGTCGCCTCAATTCGATCAAAGCAATGTGACTAAGAGAGTGGAATAGAAGAGAGAGAGGGCAATGACAGAATATGCACTAGGGTGCAAAGGTGAAAGAAGAGTATGATGGGAGAAACAGTGATTGGATAAGAGGGTGCAGGGAGGGAATAATGGAAGAAGTAATCACAGCTACATGTTTCATGGTAAGAGAGAGGGGGGAGGATGGATAGGCTATAGTAAGAGAGAAAGTGATGGTTGTCAATAACAAGTGACCTGGAGGAAAGAAGTGATACAGAAGGATGATGTTAGGAGGTTGCATGTGTCAGATACAAACAGATTTGATGCTATCTCTTGTAACTCAGGCATCATGGTGGGAGGGAGAAAGGTAGAATGATAAGAATAGTAGTGGTCGAGAATTGAACATAGACAGATTCAGTGCCATTCCTTGTAACACAAGCAGTGTGGTATAGTGAATAGGAGAGAGGGTAAGTGATAGACAGTATTGAACATAATTAGTGACTAACCCAAATTTGAATTGGGTACTATGTCTGAATAAATACTCATACTGGAATTAGATTTATAAATATTTTTAAAGCTCTTATCCATTGTAACACAGGCATCTAATTTGAGCACAAGAATATATACAGAGTACCTAAAAGCAAATAGATACTAAATGATTTAATAGAGTCACAGCTGATTGAGTCATTAGGGCTGCCAACCAAAGAGTCAATGGTTCACAAGCTGTTACAAGTGCAGTACTGTTTTTATTACACTTAACTCTCCCGTCCACCTATCTGTAAGTATGACAGGTAGTTATAGCTTGCAGTTGTCAGCATTGTAAACAACAATCATCTCCATAGCTAGTAAAGCTGAATTCAAGTAGTTTTATGTATCTGAGCTGCCAAGAAAGAATCATTCATGCACTAGCTTATTTTAACCTTTGTCTAACTGTTTCTAATCAATACATCTCCCTCTGTGTCTCAATTCATTGTCAATGTAACCATTTTAGAGATCTGAGTATAGTATCTATACTAGTGGTGATTGCTAAGTCAGTTTATCCACAATCATGCCAACCTATGATCAAAGGCATTCCAGCCATAGCTATCCCATCTTTTTCTGAAACCTTTCCAAAGTATTCTTCCTTTTTTTAAGATGGGTGTGATTTGAGGGAGATTTAACTTAATTCCAGCATGTCAAATGATATATGCAGGAACTCCCTTGTTGGCTTGTTTATATACAGGTATTTAATACCTGTGTTGACTTAACAAAATCTCATGTCATTCATAACGAGATCTGCAGTTCAAAACTGTCTTTAAATAATATTAGATTTAAGTACTTTTTTTGTTCTTATTGTTTCAATTCACAGGTGCAAGCAGGAGGAATTGAGAAATTAATAGAAGAATTAATGCTCAAATTGAAAGAATTGGAGAAGAAAGAGTGTAAGTATCCCTTATAGCCTGAGATACAAATATGTTAGGAACTCTTAGATAAAACCTTAGAGGAATAAAAATTGAAAATATTTGCCAAGAATATTATTAATTTAAGTGAAATAGCTTCATTCAAGAATGAAGACCAGAATTCAATTTACCTGGAACTTAATATGATATCCAGGAATAGAATAGCAAAATACCTATCTATTGTAATGCTTTTTCTGTGTGTGTGTGTAAATGTTTCATGATTGTTTTCTTTTAATTTTGTATCTGAAGTGGAAGTAGCATTGCTCATAACATGTGGAACTCTCTTTAATCTGAAGTGATGTTGTAGCCAGGATTTCTAAATCTTTGGGAGTGAAGTGATTTCTGTGGGAAGGTGGTCTTTGAGAGGCCTGTCAGACTTTTTATAGGTTTTAATGCAGAGAAACAGCAAGCTGGATTTAGTGGATACAGGTAACAGATCATGAAGAGCAGAGTTTGTTAGTGTATAAATAGCAGTGTCAGAAAAAGGACACAATTTGATGTTCCAGAGATTGAAGATTTCTAATAAAGGCAGTTTAATGTAAGTTGATTATCCTAGCTAATAAAGGCAGTTTAATGTAAGTTGATTATAAACTCATTTCAGTTACCCTAAATAGGTATTAATGTAACCTACTCTATTGAATAAGTTGAATTTTTAAAAACATTTACTCTATATTCACATATTTGCATGTAAAAGTAAATAGAAATGCATGTATACATGCACAGATACACTGATTTTTTTTTATTATTATTCATACCATCTCTGTTGTAGCAACTCAAAGAGAAGCAGTACCTGTCTCAGTAGCTACAACTGACAATTCAAAGTATATAAAACAAGATCCAGCTGAAAGGTAAGTTTTATTTGCTTTGATCATCAACTAAAGCCAAATGGCTCTGTGAACAAGTATATATATGACCTCTTTGACATCAGACATTAACTTGCTAGTAGTTGCCTCATCTTATGCTGCTTTATATGGATAGTTTGTCATAAAAGATTTGCACATATACCAATAATAACTCACTTAGAGTGATTGGTGAGCAGTCAGGGGTAAAGTAGGGTTAAGATGTCCGTCCCTTAGTCCTGCTCACTGAAGACTTGACAACCTACATAGTGCTGGTTCCACAGTGGACAGGGAATGAGCAGGGAAAGCATGGTGTTGTGAGGTCTTACCAAATACTTATCAACCTATCTAGTGCTGGTGCTACAAGAAAATGCCCCTACTACACATTGTAAAATGGTTAGTGATAGGAAAGGTATCTAGCCAGGTTAATCAAGTCAAATGACACATATCTACACCAGTCTATAAGAGCCATAACTCCCAATAACAAATAACTTGACTATGGTGACTCATCCAACCTATGCCAGCTTGTAAAACAGACATAATACCCCACCTCTATCTATCATTCTCCTTTCATAATCTCATGAACTCGCCCACCCCAATCCCTGGTCCACTCACCCCCTCACCCCATGCCTCTTCCACAAATTGGTTAATTCAAAATTTTCCATGCTCAATTATTCTGCCAAAAATTAAGCAGAAATGGTTATTGTTTTTAAGAAGAAAAAAACCAACAATCAATTGTTTATACAATATTATAGAGGTTAAAACCTTTAAGCCATTTTATTATAAATGGTTTTAGCACAATGTCTTAGCGGTAAAATATCTCTACGTGGGTTGAATAAGCCACTGGTCAATCATAATGTTTTGCTTGTTGGTATGTATATTGTTTACTGTTTATCTTACTGTTTTTACCTTATCTTCTCCCTACACCCCATCTCTCTCTTCTCTCTGTGTCTTTTTAACCCTCTCCTATTTCCAAAACTTTACGTTATTTGACACCCCCGCGTTTTGTCTTCCCGCTCCCCTTACTTATTACTGTATGTCTGTGTAATTTCCGGTGCTAAAGTTTTCTAGATTCAACTTCGTTTGAATGAAGGTAGAGGAGTTAATTTTCACTAGTTTTCACAAACTGTAAATTATATTGATACATCGTCGCGGAAAGAAAACAGAAGAGAAAAGATGTAATCGGTAAAGATGAATTCTGTAATGGGATACTTAGAACAACATCTCTTACCAAGAACTGGAGGTAAATTATGGCACTGGATTTGGAAAGTATTTTGAAAGAGCATGAAAGTAATGTCTTGACGACTGTTTCATAATCTGGACAGACTCTCTATATACTCTGGAAGAGTTCAATTTCCTCCTGAACAACATATATCCATCTCTCCAATTTACAATAGAGATGAGTAGTACCAAATTACCATGCATAAATATATGGGAATTAAACTGGATATCAACAAGATATCAAACGAACATTTTGACCTTAGTGTTTAATAACCAAACTAACATTATACACAATATCACAGTGGAAAAATAACATTCTTTCATACCATGACATGGTTTTCTGTAACCTGAGATTCCCCCAGCCGAAAGCTAATCCTAGTGACGTATCTCCAGTTAATCCATTTGATAACATTGATCTCTATAATGTCAACTGGAATGTAATCATGAACGAGTTACCATAGGTTGACTGGTCTTTTACACATGCACACATTTCCACCAACACCTAAACATTGGCAGATCTTTATAGACAAGTGCAAGGACAAGTTGGGATAAGAAAAATTCATTCATGAAGTCGAGAAGTGACTCCATTGCTTCTTTGTCAGCGGTTAAGGCGAAATTGCTTGGTTGCAAACTGTTTGTAGACCAGTCAACACAGGGTAGATTAACATCTCCCATCATAAATATGTTAGTAGAATGGCGTGTGTTGAATAAAGGACTTAATGCTGTTCAGGCATTTTTTAAAGTGCAGTATGGGTGTTTGGGGTGGCCTATTGAGCCCAACTAATATCAGGTCATTGGCTTTGTTGTACACGGTGACTGATTCACATTAGCCATTGGGGAATGTGGTATTTTCATCTGCCGTAAAGGATTCATGCTGCAAAATGGTAGTTTTACCCTTCCTTCTGCCGACACGATCCGCACGGATGGTTGTAAAATTCTTCACTTTTACTTCAGCTTCCAAGCGGGAGTTGTCAAGGTGGGTCTCAAT